>OY855903.1:57951849-58246849 GCA_963693305.1 Meandrina meandrites
TTTTATATTTATCGTGGCACTGACACTACTTCGAAACATTACTAACCTCCAGGTATTTCTGTGTGAGAAAACAAGGATCGCCAAACTTGCCATTGTTGGCCTCCAGTTCGCAGCTTTGTTTGCCCTGGCAGTCCTCCTTCACAATCAACATGGAATTCGCAGCCTTACAGTCTTTTGTCAAAAGGAAGAAACCACAGACATGGCCTCCTTTCAACCGGCCGTAGTTTGCGAACTCGATATCAATCTTGCGTTTTCCAGGGCATTGGATTGATTGTTGATCTCCTTCGCAGACGCGAACCTTTTCCAAGACATTGGGTTGAGTTTTCAAGCACTTATAAGATACCTGTTGGTTCAGAATATCACAGCAGTGAAATAATTATAACTGTAATAACTGGCGACACACTTTTTTTTATCTCGAGGTTAAGTTTAAGTTTAATAGGTAGGCATGATAATTTTGACATTCTGTATAGGTAGGCATGCTAATTTTAATATTCTGTGTTTCTTAACACTGAACTACCAGAAACTTGTGTTTCTATAACAAGTCATAAAGCCCTTGAGACATTGTCATTTGGACCCCATTTTATTGTGATTTGGTCTTATTTCACCCATTTCCCCTCTTTCCCAACCCCCGCTCGCCCTATCATTGCTGTAGTTTGTTTTTGGAAACCCTTGGCGGCAATCATACAATATTGAATGGGAGAGAGGGGGTATTTTGGCAAAGTGTGATGAAATTTAAAAACTAGCAGTTAATTTGCCATAAAAAACTGCAATGCAAAGTCAATGTGTCAGCTACTTTTGACAATGATTGTAGCTTAAAGTATATTGACTTAAATATTGAAGTGACTGCACTTTAGGAAAACATTTCCATATGCACCATAGCTTTTGGCTTTACTTGGCATGTAGCTTCGTTTAGTAGAATTTCAATTTCATTTGGACATTTTATACAAAAGCAACTCTTCGCAGGAGATCATAACACATTTCTCAACGTGAAGGGACAATGTCCTGATTGATTAACGAAACTCCTTTCCTGATTTCCATATTATACTGCCGAATACCACCATGCAATTACACGTTGACCATGTGAAAAGCATAAACCATGTACGATATGACAGCTTAGTAATATTCCTTTTATTGATAATCAAGATATTTTCTTTCTTGAGAGCCTTAAGAGCATGATTAAAGCGTTCTGTCGGATTTTAAAGTTTATTCTGGCACAGACGACGATTATGTTTTCCCGATATCCCATTAAATGTTTGGCTCGCATCGTTCATGGTTTATGCTTTTCGTGGGTCAACCATTCTCCAATCAGGTGTATACTAAATTGGTTAAAAAGAATATACAGAGCAAAATAGCGGATTAAATAAAAGTTCATCAAATTTGATTTTGTGAAGGATGTCAACAAAAGTTCCATTCAGGTGAAATTTTGAATCTTTAGTCATGCATTTTTCTTTCTAGTATACTATAAAGTTCGTGGTGAAAATTAATTTATCGGTAGCTACAACAACAAAAAGTTATCTTTTTATGGCATAAAACAGTACAACGGACTGATGGTCTAGGTTAATCAATCTAAAAATATATATGAGTAATATCAAGAGAGTATGGTAATATAAATGATAAAATCATACACTCTAGGACAAGAAAGAAAATGTAATTACAAAATTATTAACGAGGAAAGTTGGCATTTACAACGAATTAAATGGACGAGATTGAGTTTTTATAAGTTTTGTTCACGCTTTTTTGGCAGCGGCATATCTTAATGATCGTTCAAAAATAGCTCACGAGTCAATAAATCACGATTTATGAGACTGAGTCAAATTCAAAAAACATTTATCATTTTTAAAATAGCGCTGCCCTTACTTTCAAATAAAAGCTAACCGCAAGCAAACCGGAGTGGAGCTAACAGCAAGCGAACCGGAGTAAAACTAACCGCAGGCAAACCAGAGTAAAACTAACCGCAGGCAAACCGGAGTGGAACTAACCGAAGGCAAACCAGAGTGAGACTAACTGCAGGCAAACTGGAGTGGAACTAATTATATATAACTACAAGCAAACTGGAGTGGAACTAACTGCAAGCAAACTGGAGTGAACCAACTACGAGCAAACACAGGCGTGCAATTAGCTGCAAGCAAACTGGAGTGGAACTAACTGCAAGCAAACCAGAGTGGAACTAACCGCAAGCAAACCGGAGTGGAACTAACCGCAAGCAAACTAGAGAGTATTTAACTACAAGCAAACTGGAGTGGAACTAACTGCAAGCAAACTGGAGTGGAACTAACTGCAAGCAAACCGGAGTGGAACTATTCCCAACCAAAGCGCAGTGGAACTTACCGCAAGCAAACCGGAGTGGAACTAACCGCAAGGAAAGCGGAGTGGAGCTAACCGCAACCAAAGTTGAATTCTAACTAATTTGAACACAGGCAAACCGTGGTTTGAATCATTGCTAACCTACTTGGTGTAAAAATCAACTTGACTCACTCATGGCTCATAAACTCATTTGACTCTTGGACATACCGTCAAATATTTTTTGGTACCAAAACACGGTTCGCCGTACTCATCATTATTTGCCTAGAGACTACATTCTGTGTAGCCGTCGCATTCCTTCTTACTGATTCCCAAGGCACTAGGTGAGTGGCAGTTCGTGTTCAGGTCCATTAAAAACGCTGGGTACACGTCTTTTGCGGACCTTCCATAGTCCGCAGCAGTAATCTCAATCTTCTGGTTCCCCTGACAACTGATCTTGTACGAGTCGCCTTCACAAACGGTAGTGGTACGGTCAGTGTTTCGCTGGGCGTTTCTCTATATAAAAATGGAAAGATGACACGTCACGTTTAAAAAGTGTTGGTCATTTCAAATGGTAATTCATCGTGATATTTCAAGGAAATAAACCTTACTTTTGCCGCAGTGAATTCCACTCACAACGAGAGAAATTACGAACACCGCCAAAATTGTCCTCATTCTCGTTGATGTCGTGACTTTAAAGACTGAAACGTGAAAATATAGAAATGCGTCGGACACTGATTGGGTCAAGTCATTTCGATGGATGTGTTCATTTAAAGACCAACCGGTTTAGCTTATAGTGAACTTTCCTTGACAGAGAAATTTAATAACAAATTACTAAAAGAATGCCCGGATCTTTGTTTTTCACGGAATAAACGTACACGAGGGAACGCGGGTCGTCTTAAAATTATTTCTTATTCGTTTTCTATCTATATTCATATCTTCTAATCAATCTTCTTTGTTTCTTCGGTGTTCAATTTTTCAACAAACGACGTATCTAGTGCTGTAAAATGCGTCTCGGATTTGTAAACTAGAACACAGAACAAAATTGAGTCAAATTTTACTCAGAGGTAATAACGGTAGCTAACTTAGTAAATTGTAGGGTAGAAGAGTACAAATTGAAGACAATTCTTCCAACATTTTTTATAATTCCCTAGATTAGATAGATAGATTAATTTCTTGTTTCTAACATGAAATTCGCATGATATCAATGATTTCAAAACATAATTCACCAGTTTCTCTCAAACCTCTGACTGAACATACCTTTTGTCTTCAGACCTCGATGACCAGAAGACGCGTCCCTGTGAGATGAAAAATGGTAAAAAACTCATATTTGCGGGTTCTTTTAAAGAGTTATGTTAATAATTACTTGTGAAAACAAAGACATTTTCTTATTGTCGCATTTATTGTTCGGTTACCGAGGACATCGATTAAAAGGTACTGGAATTTAGAAGTCCAAATTAATAAAGATGGTGAAAAATGCTAAAACTCATTAAATGACGGTATTTGCTAGACTCCCACACAAGCCAGTAAGTCATTATCTTCAAGTTGCCATTTACCTCTTTTCCGAAGCGTATTTTTGTGCACAACCTTTTATATGGAAATTAGTTTGACAATGAAGGTAGGAGTAAAACTCGTTTCCATATGAAAAGTTTTTCGTCAGGACTCAGAGGTAAATGGCATCTCGAAAAAGTCTTAATATCTTAATTTTTATTTTTTTTTCAAGAGTTCATAGAAAACAAAATATCGTTGAACCTTTTCGGTTTAGGATAATTACCCCTTTTACATCTGCTGTTGCTTAAAAGGTGTTTGTATTAATGGGCCAATCAACTATTGTCTACAGCTCTTTAATTAGTATTATCGACACAATGAATTAGCAAAATACAGAAGACAAACGTCATTACATTGCCACTTGATAGCGTTTTTGATTAATTTTTGACAACTTTTTTGACATCCATTTGACAACTTTCTGATGGCTTCTGTTTTAAGAGCGTATCCACGAGAAAACTAAGCAGGGGGTGAGACAACTTAAACCACTGATTTCGCCAAAACTTGGCACAAACGTGGGACATGATGAGTTGTTAATTGCGTTAAAGCCTATGGTTAAATAATTTATTCCATCCAAGTTTAAATGGCCATATTTGACTAATTTGTGCATATTCAATAAGCTGATTTTGATTGACCAGCTCCACAAGATTAAAAGCCTTTTGAAAATATCTAGACGTAAGGGTGCTTAATTAGCCATTTCGTGCCGTTTTTGTGATGAAATAGCCAGACAGCACGTCCAGAACGCCGCTGCTCGTCTCATCACCCTCTCTAGAAAGCACGAACACATCACACCTATTTTGTTTAATCTCCACTGGCTTCCTGTTAACTATCGTATCATCTTTAAAATTCTACTCATCACGTACAAGGCCCTAAACGATCTGGCACCTTCATACGTTCGCGATCTTCTCACTCCTTACACTCCGTATCGTCAGCTACGTTCATCTTCTAAAGAACTTCTTTCCATTCCGCACTTCAATTTGAAAACATATGGCGCAAGATCTTTCTCTGTAGCAGCTCCTACACACTGGAACACTCTTCCGTCTGACATCAAGAACAGCTCCTCAGTGTCCCTTTTTAAACATAAACTAAAAACGTTCCTTTTTAAAAAAGCATTTTTATAACTTTTTAGTGACATTTTTTTTTATTTTTATTTTATTAGTCTTAAGGCTTTTTTTATAACTATTTTACAATTTTTAATGTTTTTCAAGTGTTTTTAATATTTCTAACTGTAAAGCGCTTTTGAACTTTTAGGATATTGGCGCTATATAAATATTTTATTATTATTATTATTATTATTATAGAAGTCAGTAAGTCAAGTGTATAAAGTACCTCAGCACAAATAAAATATTTAAGCCCTCAACCATTTTTTGACTTTTTTGTGAATTTATATGATGGCATTTATCACCCATGCTAGAATGATGCATATAAGTTGTTACTCATTGTAGATTTGGTATTAATTAAAGACTATTGCTGACTGTACAAAATGTGTACCTCACTAAAGATTGAGTGAGGAGAAGAAATCAAATCGGGCAGTTTAAATCAATCATTGCGCTTTGAGTCTAATAGCCTTAAAAATGGTTCAATAAATTTTATTTTCAGCAGGCTTTCTATCTTATCTGGTCAATTAAAATCAGCTAGCTAAATATGCATAAATAAGTGAAAATGCCGCCATTTTTGCTGGGGGTCCCATAACTTGGAAAATAAAAATATTTTAACCTATTGTTTTGTCGCAATTGAAAATAATCATGCCACGCATTTGTGCCAAGTTTAAGTGCAATCGATGAATTGAGCTGCTCAACACCTGCCTGGTTCTCTCATGGACATGCTCTTAACTGGCCAATTAAAATGCGAGAAGTAAGAGAGGCGGAGTTGACAACTGTCGTAGAGCGAACTTGGAACTTGACAACTTCGCCTCTCACAGTTCTGCTTTTATTGGCCAGTTCAAACGAAAACCATTAGAAAGCTGGAGAAAAAGATTTCAAATCGGTAGGTATACGGTGGGCAGCACTGTAAAATTTACAATTGAATCAAGTGAAACAAATATGATGTCTGTGTTGTCTTCTGTATTATTCAGTGTTCAATTTCTTAGCTATTAACAAAGTAATTTGGCCATGGCTCCCCTTTAGACAAAGGGCGGACGAATTTTGGTAAAATGGGTTTTAAAGTAAATTGACGGTGAAAATTGCAAACAGTGCTATATCGTCATTTTGTGATCGATAGATAATCAGGAATCAATTGTTCCTCGTATTTTTAAAATCCATCCCTTATCTTGATTCGGTATGGTGGAAATTTTGTATTAAACAGAAAACGAAGATAATAGGAAGAATTAGCAAGCCCTTAAGATTCCATGGAGAAGAAATTATTTTCACTGATTTATGAAAACCAAAGACAAGAGTTGGCAACAAAATTTTGGCAACAAGCGGGAGGTAGCGGTAATATTGGACGTCGCTTAAATGACAGATGACCCCACCAGTAGATTCTAATGAGAAAATTTGGGGCTCATCTTTTGTGTAAAATGCTGTGAAACTCACCAGTGACGTAAAACAAAGAACGACCAAGACAACAAATGTAAAGAAGGAAAACAATAAATTTGACAAGTTTTACATCGAGTTAACCCAAATTTGGCTTTACTTTCAACAAAGGACTGTCTGACAGACATTTTCTCGCGTAAGACGACAATGGTTCGTTAGATCGGTTTAACGTGATTCATATTAATGTTACGATCTTTGTTCTTCACACCATATGAGCCAAAAACAAACTCTCATTTCATTCGAAAAGAAAATATAATTATAGAATCAAAGGAATAGATGTGGGAGAAGTACCCAGCGTAGGAATATCTCGCAGCGACATGTAGTAGGGGAAAGATCACGACATCTACACAAGAAAATGTAGCGGGGATGTGTTGTAGCAAAATGGCCCCTGAAATTTATCAGCAACCACAAGGGACGTGGGTTGTTTCCACAGGTGTTTTCTCCGTTTCTTCAGTCTTTTTTGTTTGTTCAGTGTTCAACTTTTCAACTAACGAACCATTGTTTCTTTCAATCAGTCCCGGCGCCCTATTTCTCTGTGTTCAGTTGTAAGCTAACAAGCTATAATAGTCTGTCCTGAACTGAATTTTTTCTAGATTCTTGTGTTAAAATTTGTTTATCAGCTCCACGGGCAACTGTGATTAGACTCGGCTAGGGCCTTTTTTGGGAAGAAACGTTGTTGTCCCAAATAGGGGGGGGGGGGGGGGGGGGTAACCTCTCTCCGAAGCCATCTTACAACGAGCATTTATATGAGAAAAGAAGTCCCTGTCAACCGAGCCAACACTTTACCGTCCCGGTTTCACGTCTATTGCGAGAAGCAACTCATCCATATTGAATACAGGGCTTTGTTTTTTTTCTAACATCTCAGCCTATTTAATTTGGTACCCAAGGCAAAAACCCCGGCTTGTTTTAAGAGTACTTTGGTCTATTTAACAAAAGTTCATGTTCCGATCTCATCTCCACATTACCATATTCGAGGAAGCGTATAGCCTTTTTGACCTTATTCTTTCAAAAAAACTGCGAACTGAATTCGTTTCAACAGACCGATGCGTAAAAACATAAAAAAAGACTGCATGCTTCCCAGGGGTATCGAATGGTCTTTGCGAGCATGCCGCGATCACAGGGTTTCTTCTTTGCGAGCACGCGCATTGGCAAAAGTTAGCCTTGCGAGCAACGAGCATTGTTTTTTAAAAAAACTACCTCCCCTAAAAACCGAGCATACGAGCACTTGTAAAAATATCAGTGGGGGCACGAGCAAACGAACACCCACTACAATTTTTTCGAGCATTTCGAGCAAAAGGCTAATTTGCCACGATCTGCAAGTTCGTAATTAGCGATGTCAAAAACTCATTCTTCATGACTGTTCTCTCTTGTCAGGTTGCTAACTCTCTCTCTCTCTCTCTTGTTGAGCAAAGTTTTCAGTCTACGGGCGGTGGAAACTGAATGATCGTTTCATTGGCCGTGTAAACAGTGAAACCGCATCGATTTAGGAACGGTTACGCTTTTTGGGACGAAATTGGCTGGCTTGCAAAGAGTTTAAAAACATTGTGAACCTCGCACAGAGTACAGTGCTTCCTTATACAGATTATACATTCACATTCCAAAACACTGGCTCCGCGTAAACACTTCGAAGGCGTATCGTTTTCTTGCGGTTTCGATTTCATGAAACCGTGTCGATTTGAAACCGCATCCGTGTAGACGTAGCCTAAAGTGACTTGCCCGAGAACACATCAACATGACCCCAGCCACGGCTCGAATCCGGATTGTTCGATCCGAAGTCCAGCGTGCTAGCCGTTAGGCAACTACGCCTCCCTTAAAAAAAAATAAAAATAAAAATAGAATACAGCTCCGTGGCTACACCTACTGGATGACTTGAAACGATTGCATTTGGATAAAATCAGTTAATAAACTGTAGCGATTTGTTAAGATAACCGTGATAAGAGTGGAACAAACTGGCCCACACAGGTGGAACAACAACCCTCCAATTACTAAAACTGAAGGAGACTTCTGGTCGGGCAGTAAAACAATATTCATTTTGCTGAAAATAGTTTGCTTAAAGGAAACGTTACAAAGCCCATCTCGTGTTTTTATTTTCAAGATGTTATTTGATATACTTAGAACTTGCCCACCATTGGGTTGAACCTACCAATAATTAAGGTGGCTCGACTAGACTTTTTAGGGGCAACAATGCTCAAGTTTGAGAATTTACAACACTGCCTTTAACACTGCTATTAAAAAACGATCACCACAACTGAATTTGAACAGTGCTATATTGACATCGGAGTTGACATAGCAACGTAATGACGTCATTGTGTTTTTCACTTTCGTCAGTTATTCCCCTGCACCAGGAGATTTTTTCAGAAATCGCTCAAGGGAGCCTGTACCTCCGATATTGACAAATGTTGGCAAATATTGAACAAATTCGTTGAGAGCATTATCGAAATTTTTGGGATGAAGTTTTCGGGGTTATGAATACGGTAAAAAAACATACTATGGAGATGATTGGGTACTATCTAAAGAAAACGTCGGGCTTTAAGAATGCAGTTTCATCACACAGCAGTTTGATGCCATTGCAAATTGCGTTTAAAAAAATGATGGGGATTGCACTGGCCGAGTGCGAGAAAAAAAATTCGATGAGCGTGCGTTTAGATGCTCTTGTTGCTATTTTTGTGTATAATTTGTTCTACGCCTATAAGTGATAATTATTTGGAAATCGCTAAATTATTTTTCCATCTCGAGATTAACCACAATTAATACGGCCTGCAAGTTTCAAGGCTATTTTTGTGGCTAGTCTGACACGCATGTTTCGTCTCTGCCAAGAGTCTCATCAGAGACCTTTCAGTTAATTAAGCCAACTCGTCGAACATCATGTTCGAAGTCCCGCTGATATCTAAATTACAATGGCAATCTGGCCTTATATCTCATAAGGATTACCAACTGAGTAAAACCTGCAGAATAAGGCTACTTTACTAACTATATAACAAAAAGCCAAACTTCGAATTAACAGACAAATTTAAGGTCTTTTCCTGCCATAATCGCCCAAACGTGTTGTACAAACGCAAAAGTACGAATTCTAAGAATCACTTCTGTTGCCGTGGACTAAATTGTATTTTGTCTTGCAGGTTAAATACCGTTGCCAAACGTGAACGACAAAGTCAACTGGGGCTGTCCTGACGGGCATTTGGAGAAATGCAATGTAGAACTAGATATGGGAAATAAAAATGAAATGGGAATTCATTGTACTGATGCTGTGTTTAATAAATACCTAATTGTGATTGTCTACATCTTTCCACCAGCCAGTTTATAAACCAGAGAATTGTCACATGGCATCTCAACTATCAATCAACTTCAACATAAGGTATATATAGCTACCACGTATGGCGTCATAACGAAGCCCACCGCACCTTAATGAAATATTCCTCGACTTAACCCCGATAGTCCCCATGATGTTTCAGGCGTTCACATCCATCTTGGATTTGAACACCTGAAAGACCCCGGGACGCCGTTGGTCTGGCCTTAACCATTTTCAAGATTCTACTGCCTAAGGGCCATTTTAAATCGTGTTCTACTGCCTACGGCCCATTTTAAACCATGTCTGGACTCTAAAATCAACTTTCGCGCTGCACCAGACCGTTTTTAGGATCTCTATAAAATAAATATTTCAGCAAAGAAGCACGAACATTTGTATTATCATTCAGGTAATCTACCGTATAATTCGGATAACTCCGGTAGGGTATCCGGGGCAGTGGGGGTAAAAGCAGGGGGGGGGGGGATCACTGGTGAAACTCTCTAGACATAACCCTTTTGAAGATCTAACAAGTCTCTGAGCGTACTGTAGCAACATAGAACATCAAACAAGCTCTACAATAAAAAGCTTGCAATCGGAGGAAAGTTTCATCATCCTTAAGAGCAAAACCTTAATTCAAGCCAGTGGGCTAATATTCGGGAGGGAGGAAGGGTAGGGAGGGGCTATTCATTCGCCCTCGAGCACTTGTTGGCAAATAAGCACGAAGTCAAACACAACAGAGGAGTTAAAAACAACTTTAATAATAATAATAACAAGTGGCCGGCGTGAGTTGTGACCGCAGTAACTGCTTGCCCTAATTCTCGGCACTCTTACGCCTTGGGATTTTGCAATGGAGTGGCAGGTTGGGGGATTCCCTACCGGGTAACATAATCATAAAAAAAAGACAACTCATAGAAAACACGCCATTCGACACAACAAAACAAAGAAAGCTAGAGTTCTTTGCATGCAAAACTCTTTTTCGTGAATTACTGATTTGACTACAATAAACGTTCTCCAGGTGATAGAACGTGTTAATCTTGGAAACGAAAAGGAAATAGCCAGTCACTGTGTTAGGGTTTTTTGCTGCGCCTCATCACACAAATAGTTTCTGAGTATTTGTACACTCCACGTTCCTCGCGCTATTCCTAAAACAGGTATCTCCTCAAGCCTGAGCATCCACACTTATCCACTGATTCCTAGCATTTATTATGTGTTCCTTTGGTTTCGTCTCGGTTGTAAGATCAGTCTGTAGGTAGCAGCGTTGCTTCAAACAGCACCTTTCACGTAAATATAGACTCCGCACATATAGACTCGTTAAGCTTGGAATGGATTTCCCACTCGACGACCAACAAGAAGACGGAAAATAGGGCCTTGTTTTCCATTGTTCTCGTTGGTTTAATTCACTTGCTCAAAACAGCAAACCAAGTGGCAATCCATGATCACTCCGTCCACACGTAGACCTTGCCACTTGAATTTCCTCCAGCCAGCATGTTTACCGAGGGATGAAACACATTCAATGAGTTGATAGAGCTAAGGTTCTCGTGAATCAGGTGCATCAACGCGCTGCCCTTTTGCTCAGAAGAGAAAATATCAATCTGAAGATAAAGAAGATCAAGGGATATTTAACATGCTGTGGTCTCATGTCTGTTGACTAAGGGCCTGCCTATATGTTAGAAGTTGTTCCTTGTACGAGGAGGGTGTGTTACCCTCCCCTCCAGCCACCTTTTACCGAGCGTTTATAAATATAAATAAAAGTGGGTCAGCAATGCGTACATATGTGGACTTTCATTTTCTTTTGATAACAAATGAGTAGATGAGCCAATGTTAGACCTTTTTAAAGACGTTTGCTTCTCGTTTCCGGTTTGGCAATAGACCCCGGACCTCTAGCGCTTCGCGCTCTGTGAGCTCAACTTGTAGGCAAATATGAGTTGACAGTCACTTGAAACTTGAGATGATAAAAAAACTTATCAATCAACTTTTCTTATGATCATGAAAGAAAAACTACTTTTTCGTTTTGAGAACACACCTTGCAATTTACCCTGAAGATCGCCTTAAACATTGAAATGCAGTCCAATTTAAATTTTGCCAGAGAAGCGGAAAAGCTGGGACAAGACCAGACAGTATCTCTATATGATTATATGAAAAGGACGGAGATGTTCGTCGGAGAATTTGATCTACTGATTCTACTCCTGTAAAGGATAACATTACAAACAATACAGCAAGGTTGATGCTAGGTAAAAAAAAAAGTAGACTTTGTTTCTCAAAAGCCCCGGAGACCTTTTGGGACCGCAAAGCCACTTTTAGTTATCTGTATTTTAAAAACAGAGAAGTGTATAGGCCAGAAACTTTGTTTGAAGAGAACTTCTGTTAATATTAAAAAAATATCATAGATTAGACACCTCTGTAATCATAAGGTTTAAGATTTTGCTATGGCTTTCCGGGTGCGAAAAATTCTCCGGACCTTCGAGAAACGGACCCCAGAATTGATATAGCACGGCTGCAACCGTGGACAGCTGTCGTGTTGCTGTCTCTCTAAGTCTACTTTTTCACGTAGTATTAGTCTACTGTATTATTTGTAATGTTATTATATTTTTTCGGCTGATAGAATCTTTTGTATATCCCACGTTAGCAGCATTATCGTTGGCGGTCCCATGCTGTTTTGAGTTTTACTTTTCCCGTAAGGGATGGCAATCTGGGCGTGGCTCGACTTTTTTTTGAGTCCCCAAGCTAGAGATACCATTTAAAAACACAGACAATTCAAATAAGAGCTACAGTCACTTTAAATGGATAAAAACATTGGCAACATGTCCTTAAAACCAAAAGAAGATGTCTGTAGGGACCATTCATATGAAAGTCTCTTGCGAGGGGGGGGGGGGGGGGGGGAGGGGGGGAGGGGGGGTTACTAGAAATAGACAAATAAGATCTTTAAATTGAAATTAGAACAATAAAATTAGTTATTAAGAACAAAAACAAAATCTTACCACTAGAAATCGGGGATACTAATTTCAGTCCATTCATAAATAAATATTTCGCGCAGTATGTAGTCTGTCTTTGTTTGCGTGACATTTCATCTGAACGCTTGTGTAAACAACAGCTGAACTCATTAATTAACTCATTTTCTTTGAATGCGTTGTTTTTATATATCACTTTTCTGGGTGATATATTCAACAAGATTGCACTAATAATTTCTTGATGCAAGAAGGCAGATGAATACTTTTTTTTAACTTAAAATTAACATCGTTCTTGAATTACTTTTCGAGTGGAGTCGGCGAGTTGCGAACGACACGTTTTATAATTATCAGTAATTTAGTTTACCGCACGGTTTCAATACATACATTTTTCGGTTCAAAATAAGTTTTATGCGATTTACACTTACTTTTTACTAGCAGTTTTGAATTCGAAATAAGTCAGATTGCATTATTCAAATTCAACTTGGGAGAAATCCAAGACAATAATGAATGCGCGGGAAAGCCCCGGGAAAACAACTTGATTAGTGAACTTGTTTTGTTTTGACTCTTTGTGTATCCATTCTACCGTTCTAAAGATTCTGTGTGGCAAAGCTGAAACAAAACAACAAATATCCAGATATTTCCTAAATAATGCTAATCAACTATTTTCAATTGTATGCGAATCAAGCGAATACAGCAACTGAGGTCCAGTCGAACACAAATAGCGCGCGAAAAGTGTGAAAAATAGCGTTACCTTTGCCCGCAGTTCAGTCGAACGCCTTGCAAATATAAAGATTAATGAAAGTCAAGTATTTAGCATGCTTGATGCTTTCTCTGTGGCGTCTCGTGGGCAGTTCATTTCCCGGGTTCACGTCCAACTTAACATTAACTCCCTCCAAAATTTTGGATTTTCCGAACACCCTCATAAGCTTCCGAAAGCGCTGACACGAGTTATCACGGAAATTGACGTCCCAATCGGGAAAACTGCACGATCGCAATATGTGGATTTTCACACTTCGTGTGAAAGTCCACATAAAAAGGGATCCCTGCTGACATGCTTAATATATGCACCTCGACTTGTCCCCGCCAGAATTTGAAGCTTCTGTCCCTGCTTAGCGGGGAAGAGAACAGGTAAGGTGTTAACATGAAAAAAGAAAAAGAAAAGAAAGAGGAAAGAAAGCGAGTGACCCTTCATCCAGGTTCAGCTACCCCTGCCCCACTTTGAGCCAGATTTGCGACTTCTTATGTAAATGGTCCGCTGTTAATCTTGTCTAGTGTGGGTCGGCATGGAGGGTGATTCTTATATCAGGGACAACATTATGCATACGAGCAGGCCCTAAAGATGGTACTATTTGCAATCTATTCATATTAAAAAATCAAATAAGTCAAAAAAGAAATAAAATGAAGAATGACTGGACATAATGACATTCCTACCTGTCTTGGTCTCCTCATACTTCCAACAACTGCATATTTGTCAAATTTAGGATCCCATGTGGCGCGAAAACTTGTCAACCATCGACCAACCTGATTATCATGTCTAACAGAAAAGCACAAAAGAACACAATCGAAGATTGGCACAGAATGAAAAACACAAAAGAGGAAATTAAACGGTTGTGATGAGAAATGTGTAACTAATAATATGCATATGAAACTGACCGTTCCAAAAGTAACACTAAAACTAACTTTAACAACCTTTGCTAGCACATTAGTGCAAAATTATAGTTTTCAAAATGATCAAAGCGGGGTGGTTTCTTGAATTTAGTATTGCTTTCAAAACAACAACAACAAAAAAATTACCGAGGACACGACGTTTTCTAAAAGAGTTCAGAAAGATACTAATCAATGTACACAAAAGACAAAGTATGTGTTCATAGTACCTGAAACAGCACGTTGGTACAGTAGAAACCATTCCTGATGAGTCTACATCATTGATACTGAAGGACGAGACACAGAGCGAAAGTTAGAGCTACCTAGGGTCAGTTTTAGGGCACCGACTTACACTGAAACCCCAGGGCTACCTCAGTGTGTTTTTTACCAGACAGAGGGAGAACCAATACCGGCAAAAATATAAATAGAGGAATTGTCCTGTAACATTATATTCAGTATAGCAACTTCATTCGCACATTATTTATAACATTTTATATTTATTACGTTCAGCTGCAGGAGATCGTAGCGAGCTGTATTGAGCTTTTCAAATAAGATCCCCAGTTACACTTAACTACTAATTAAAAAATACCATAAATGACACTTTTTACAATGTACGTTTTCCATCCTTAATATTACAGTTTTATGTATTGATAAATGTAAATTATGCTATAATACTATAATAATCTTTTGATTTCTTCGATTTTCTGGTAGACTTCCAGTTATGCCTCTTTGTATTCGTCAGACATTTTTTCGTAACTTTTTGGCTGATAATCTATGCGTACATTATACGCTGATCGTGTATTGTAGCTATGCAAATGTTCATTCTTTGTGAAGTAATCATTAAATGTTACAGTTAATTCATTATTAAAATAACAAATAAAGAGCTGTTAAGTAGGTATTTAAGTTCGCAAATTTTATCTCCAGATAAGCGACCATAATGTTCTTATTGTACACACTGCGTACACACAACAAAAGAAAGAAGCAATACGAATTAAAAAAATCTCTAAGTACTAAGAGATGTCGTCTCCATGCATGCACCATGAGATTCGCAGAGCCAAATCAAAGGAAATGTTTGTCAAAATCCATTAGGAGAGTTAATAGTTTGATCCCGTACTTACGTGACGTAATCATCTAGGGATGTCACCAACACGTGACTGCCAGTCAAGGGAGAGAAATAAGCTGACGTGGCGACACGGGACCGCTGTAAGCTGCTCAGCTTTGATTTCATGTTTTTGACATTTCGAATGTCCCAGAAAGCTACTGACCTGCAAAGAAAAAGACAATAAAGTGACATGAGTTTCAGTTGGAGCCGAAGGGGTACACTACTTTGCCTGACTCTCTGTATAAGTAACTATTTGATTAGCAGGACCTGCAGTGTACATTGTAACAACACTCAACGGAAAGTTGACCTCCTTTGAACTATGTCTTGTGAAAGTACTTTTAGATTTTCTCACGCATTTTTTTTACACTTGCCACAAGTCGACCTCCCAAGTATCACAGTAAAATAGTTAAGCGAGCGCAGTGACCTGTTAATGGGCGGAGAAGCCGCCGAGTGAGCGGGCAATACACAAGACGAAGGACTTTATGAAAAGTATACTTTTTTCTAATAAACTAACCAGTCCATTAGGCCAGTTCCGAGTTGCCTTTTGCCTCAAGTTTCAAAACGAGTCCTCGTGCGAACCCATTCAAGTGAAAATGACTTTGATTTGCATGAAAATGGACGTGAAGGTGGAACACTTTTTCATATGAAAGGTTTTGCACGTAGACTCGTTTTGAAACCCGAGTCAAAGGGTAACTTAGAAATGGCCTATTCAACATGCCGTATCACTTTCCTAGTTGAAGAAATTCATTAATTCCACTTCCTTTAATTAGCACTACATATACGAATTTTTATACCTGCAATTAGCTAGATAGATATTTTAGATGTATATTTTTTATCTTCACATGAAAAATAAACCTGCTTCGTATGAAAATGGGAAGCATTTTGGCATGACAGGCAGTTTCCTGGATTCGAAGAAGTCCAGGTTCCTGCCTGCCCAGAGTCCTTGTGTTCTTAGGCAAGACACTTTCCTCTCAATTTTCTCAAAATTGGCCATCTTACTTATGTCCAGGCTTGAAATTTAAATAGTTTTTCGACTTTTTTGTTTGACGCTTAAAAGATTTACAAAATTCTGCAAAGTCAACAATTTTTTGGCACGTAGTAGCGAAATTTCAATCTTTGTGCAAGTCGACAGATTTTCATCAATGTTCTTGCGACTTCATTTCATTGTTATCGTCATATTTTGTAGATTTCGTTTGGGCTTTCCTTGGACCTTGTCATGGAATGTCTATTTGACGATCTTTTAATTAGTTTTGTTTCCGATTGGTATATTGTTTACATTAAATTCTTTGGTCGCTGTTACGTAACTATTATTCTTTTACATTGTAAAATGTTAGCAGTTGCGTAACCAATTCTATAGTACATTTATTGTAATTGCTTATTAGTTGTTAATTGTAAATTAGCTCTATTGTAAATTAGTAGTATTGTAGGTGCACCTTGTGTTGCGTACAAAAAACATTTTTTGGCGGAATAGGAAGACAGAAGGTTGTTCGGTGTGTGCACTAAAGAACGTGGTTGTGGAAGGAGATCAGGGAAGAAAAGTTGGAAAAGCACCGTCACTGCTGTGAAGTCATTAGCAGAAGCTATCCTGCAATTCACGACAAAGACTCGTTCGTCGGCAAAAAAGCTTGGTGTGCGAGTAAACCACGGTTACGAAATAAACAAGACGAAACGAAGTGAGGCGGCATTACCAAGTTAACCATAGTGAGACGGAGAAACGAAGTGAACCGGAGAACGATGACCGCAAAACGAAGTTAAACTGGCCAGTAATTTGGAACAAGTAAAGAGCGACGTTGTGTGGTAGTGTACTTGGATGTTGTGTGAGTGTTTGGGGCTTTTGGGGTTCAAGTACAAGGACAACGAAAGAAACGCAAGGTGAGCTAAAAAAACACTGACAAATGTAGGACAGAGCTTTGTAAATACAATAAAGCTATAAACTTGTAACGTTTATTTCTCGTTCTTTGTAATTAATATTTCTTTTATGTAATATATTTAGCTTATTTACAGTTAAGTAAATACAGTAATTAGTGCATTTTTCTATTGTTAGGAACACGATTTAAGTAATATTGTTATTTAAGCGCTATTTTGTATTAAATGTATTATTTTCTGCGTGTTTCCAGGAGTACATGTAGTTTATGTTTCGTTAAGAGGGCCCATGCATTATCGTGGCGCGGGTTTCGTCACTGACTTCTCGAATAGTTTCTCGATTTCCGTCGGCCCTCGCGCGATTTTTTTGTATTTTCGAAATTTCGCAGTATCCAAAAACACATTCGTAAAAAAATAGGAAAATTCGTAATTATCGTAGCGGCGTTCCTGGACATTAATCGACAATCTAACTGATCCTATCATGCTCTTTCCATTTTTGTAACACTTACAAGGTCACGTGACAGGATTCTACGAGCAATTTAAAATTAAAGTTAAAAAAAAAAATCAACTGTAGGCGTTGCTTACCCATCAGTGGAGGATGTCAGGAAAATATTGCGGTTCAACGGATGGACATCAATGCACTTTATAACTCTATCATGAAGGCAAAAACTTTGCTCTGCTATGGCTTTGCTGAAATATATTTAAAGGCACTCTACGTCAGTACAATGAATCCCCATGCTGCATGTAATTGGAGGGAGTGCAGAGATAATTAGCCCATGTGAGCTTTATTACCGCAATGATTCGATGGGCCCACCTCCGATAAACACCCCCTTTTCTAATAAGTGGTCCCTATCAAGTGCTAGTTTTTTTGCTTTTTCATCTGAGCGTAACACACTGAAAAAGCGAATTAATAAAGTGCTCATCTTGTGTTGCTCCGATATTAATATATTATATCCATCGCTAGAGCTATTAAAACAAAATCAGTACCCCACGCACTAAATCAAATCGTTAATTTCTGCGATTGGGGTTGGCGATTTATTTTGGCTATGGATGTTCCTTGAGTAGTTGCGTGTAATAACTTCAACTTTAAATGAGAGTATTTTCAAAGCAAGAAATGTTGTATCTGTGGAGCTCCGCTTTTAGGCTTGACTAAACATACATATTAAGTAAATCTCACCGCTTAGTTCTTGTGTCAACTACCAAGACATAGCCAGTGTCAGTTGCCGCTAATATTGTACTATTGCTCGGTGAGCCAAAGGCAAAATACATGAATCTTGAATAGTCATCATCGTCAAATGAATACACCTAAAATCAATTGCACATTGAAATATTGAGTTCCCATCAAGTGTTTATAAATCATTAATGAATTAACGTTAAGTTTAAGCATTCAAATAAAAATATCTCAAAGTAGAGTATTAAACTTTTCTTTAAATGGCGATACATTGTAGTCGACCGTATGTCATTTAAATTAAGGTATTAAAAAATGGGGGTCACCGTCCTCGTTTAGAAGAAAATGAGCATTTATTTCCCTGCCGAGCTTGACCTGAAGGAAATCCCGTAATGTTGTGTGCACGCGCTAAATGACGCGAAATATCATGCGCAGCAAGGATGCGCAATGCAATTCAGTGGAATCACCTTAAATGCATCAAGATACAAAAGATGACCTTGTACTCATCAGTTTTGAAGTACCACTATTGGTAATTTAAAAGCAGACACTGCATTAAGACAGAATAAATGGTCATGTAAACGGCCAGTAGATGCAGTTACTATGGGGTGCCAGTGTTAGATGTACATAAAATCTGTTCAAGGAATCCGAACGAAAATTTTTTCATTAGAAATAATAAAACGGTAAAGGTTTGATCATTTATTATTACTATCAACATTTGATCCTCCAATTCAGTGCTTTATAGATATTACCTCTTGAAAAGTGGCCGAATTGAAATCACAGCATCTCAACGTTCCGTCATAACTACACGTGAAGAGCTTTGCACAGTTGTCAGGGGCAAATGACAGACAGTTGATAGGGCGAGAGTGTGGCTCGAATAGGTATACACCATCATCGCCTTTTGAGGACCCCTGGAACAAACAACACAACTCAATAAGGTGAGCTGTCTTCCAACTAGAAATCAGGTCAAAGAGCAGCTTAAGAACCTTCTGTACCACAAAAAAAGAGCTTTATTTTAAACTGCCGAATTCATGATCCGCAGAAGTAACGCTGTGGATCTATTAATACAATCATATTGGACTCACTAATTATTCTCTCTGCATGAGGGGCTTTTTAAAAATAACGACAATGAGACAAACCTTAGAAACAAATACTGCAAATACAACAAATTAAGGATCCCGACTGGCAAAAGGCAGACCAATTGGCTATTTTACAAGCATGGCCGAAGAGTTCAACTCGGGAAACAGCTATTATAATAACTATTTCTTAGTACACTGAACACAGAAACGAAGTCATAAACCATGAATGGATGTAAATTTATGTTTTCCACATCACTAATTTTTGTTCCTGGAATAAATCCGTTCTATGGGATATAAAAGGATAGAGTCCCCTGATGGAAGAGTGAAAATAAAAACAATCTCTTACCACATTCCATATGCCAAGGTTACCCCACTTGTCTCCAGCTACAACAATCGTTTTATATTTGGCAGGGTGAAATGCCATTGAGAAGATTCTATGTGGAACAATCTTTGCTATGTGACCCTCTTTGATTTTCAGACATCTCAAGCACTTTTTATAGCTGAGAAATATAAAAAAGTAAACTCCCTGTTACTCTGAAATCCAGTGTACAAAATTCACCACGTCAGCCACATGGAATGCTAAAAAACCTAAAACCTTCATTGAAGGACTTCCCCTTTGGATAGACATTTATCATTTAGTTTCTTTCATCCAGATTCCCAAAGTTGACAAGGTCGATAATGCTTGCATTTAGGCCATCTGTTAGTGGATGTTATCCGCCTTATATTTTTTTTATAAACGAGTTACAGTACTTCTTTTGCCGCGACTTGTACATAAATAATATCAATATCAGCATCTCAAAAAATTACCTACCTTTCAACATCTCTTTCTTGTACAGTATCACCACCACTTTCTTTTGATTTGTGCAACTTAACAAGAAAGAAAAAATATAAATCATGCGAATTTTATTAGGGCCACTTCATTCGTTCGTTTGTCTTCCAATAAAAAATTATAGGACAAGGTAAACGGTTCTGCCTCGATTGTCCTCATCAAGCCTTCCCCCAAAAAAAAACCCCTGACCATAACACCAAAGTTAGTAAGCTGGCAACTGTCATATGTGCAGTACCAAAAGTGCACAGGGAAGGAAAGGAGTCTTTTACACGAGTCTTTTGATAGTTAAAAAGAAAACAGTACAGCTAATCAGATTTTGTGTTGACTATCACTAGTTAAATGTTCTTCACTGAGAACTCCTGTAGAGATTTTCTGCACTGCTTTGCTTTGGAACTAGCCCAGACCCTACTATATCTTCAGAATGGTTACTCCAGGTAACTTTGGACAGAGCAGGAGGAGAAGGACAAAAAGAAAATAACTTTTAAAGAAGGACATAGTCTCTGGGACTGTGTAATAATAACAGCCCGTTTGGACTCTGTAAGGTTCCATTTCTTTTCAGCACCTGATAGAAAAACGTTTTATAGATGCAATATGTCAAGTGTAGCTGAACCTTGACATAATGACACAAGTGCGGTGCTCAGTTTAGAGAGGGGAACGTTTAGGAACAGGCTTCAATGCCAGAGACCGACAATCCTTATTAGAAGGCAGTGAAATAGAAGGCTGGTAAGTGGCACTCATACATTTGGACCAAACATGCATTTTTTGTGGCCACCACTGTGAGTTGTGTGCTTCAAGTGTTGGCAAAACCAACTAAGCTATCCACTGGATAGTGATTTTTCCGGTGGACATTGTTATCCATCCTTTGAACAACTGGGGCCTGTAATGGACTACTGAAGCAAACAGCCTGTCAGATTGGTATGCAGGCCAAACTCCATTCTTATCAAGGCTGGCACTGTAAGTCTGATGTGCTCAAGGTGTTATGTAGCCTGATTATAATTACCATGATGTATATTTACAAATTCGAAAGCTAGAGCTTTTTATTGCAAAAAAGAATAAGAAAGACGTTTTACATTACAGAAAGTGGCAGAAAATGTTATGGCAAAATTTAAGCTCTAATTAGTAGATAGACATATACATAATTAATTAGTCAAAACAATAGTTCAAGGTGCCGGCAGGTAAGACTCGCTTTTAATGTAATCATTAAGGTCTGGCCGACTGTGAAATGTGACTTGTAATTAGTGTTACCGTTGAATTAGTTAATGGTAGTACGTCTGTTGTTATTAGAGTGCAATGTTAGTAGCGTGTTTGTAAATGTGCTGTTTGTAATAGCAATAAAAATGATTTAAAAAAAATATTTAAGTAACTGATTTTGTCCTTGATGTCTGCTTAAAAACATCAGGTAATATATTTAAACTTACTATGTTGGCCAGGACTGTCATTTCATCGATAAACTCCTGTGATTGTGTTTCATCAACATTATTACAAGGCTTCATTTCCAGAGGGCCCACCTTTCGTGGCTAGAAGAAAAAAAAGGTACAATTGCCCTGAATCGTAACATTTACATTATACCTAAACTAATTAATTTAACCAGACCTGTTACAACTACACTATTAAAGCTGTCTTTGTATACACAACAACAATAACATTTACCATTCACTGTTTGACAATTGTTTGCTTCAAGTTCTTACTTACAGATTCAGTGAATGTTTGGGATGCTACGACTGAGCTAATATTCTTTAATCCAACTGCTTTTACTTGTTGAGGAAAGTAACGAAAGGTTCTCTAAACAAGAAAGGGCAAATGAAATTCATATCAAGGAAAGAAACCAGCTAATTTTCGTAGTGGGTTTATGGATCCCAGTATGGAAATAAGAAGAAAAATTTAAGGGTCGATGATGAGATGAACAGCCAGTATTGCCAATGGTTGTGAATGGTAGTTATAAGTGTTGAATATCAAACCAAATAAGACCTGTATAACAAAATGGGAAGCCTAAAGACTATATCGCAATATTGACCTTCTGGAAATAATTCGCCAGCTCTATGGATAAATGCTAGAAAAATATATATTTTTGTAACATCGAGGGACAAATTTTCAGTTACAACATTGGCAACTAACCAATGCCACTGACATCCCATCATCATTGTGTGACTAGTATCAGACAGGGATGTAGTTAAAAATTTTGACAGCCGGTATTTTGTACTTGATAGGCAGGTTAACTGGGCAGTTGGCCCAGAAGATGGTGCTGAAGGCACCATCCCTCTAGGGGGTCCATGGTTTATCAGCCAGGAAAATCATTAGCTGACAGCCAGGTATTTTTCCTGGCTCCCAGCTATTATCTACATCCCTGATCAGAGTATGCATGAGGTGATTGTATGTTCAGTGATTTCCACTTGTGAACTATGGAGCTGATTGCCCAATTTAAAATTAATAGAGGCCTAGAGTGCTTGGATGGAAATATTGCAAAGTACTAATACAATTTTAAAACAATGCATCCCCTGTGTTCTCATGCAAATGCCACAAATTGTCTGATTGTTGGAAGTCAGATTCAGTTAAACCAATTAGTTACAAAGTTGGCAGAAATATCACTTTCGAGGTTTAAGTGGTCAGTTACATGTGCCTGTCTGGAATAGTGTACTAGCTCATAAGTAGCTAAAGGGGAAGTCCCCTACTGTATATCAAAGAAACTCTTAATTAGGTGAAAACATCCAATATAAAAAGTTGAAACACCTCCTTTAATGAAGATGGTGATTATTGGGCAACCCAAGTTTTTATTTGGAGTTTGCAGCTTTGTTGTCATAAAATAACCTTATGTCAGCATTTTTAGCCAGTCAGTACTCACATGTTCATCAACAGACTGGTGCATTCCAGGTGGTGGATCAGGTAGCAGAACACCATCAGGATTTTTATTTCGCAGGCGAAGGGACTGGCGCGTAGGAAGTGCTGGCACAGCCTGAGGGGTCTTTTGGGGTCTGTAATAAATGTACATGTACATTCAGACCAGTGATTTCCTCGTTGCTTCACGGCATAGAGACTAGACTAAGCAATGCCTATGCTAGCAGCCTTTACTTTATATAATGCTAATGGAGGGTGAGAAGTAGCTATTAATCTATTCTTCAATCCTAGGACTTTGCGTCCAAAACTACAGCGATTTAAAAGTCATTATTATTATTATCATTATCACCATCATCATTGTCATTATCACCGTCATCGTCATAATTCCTCTTTAATTTGTTCCCTTTGAAGCAATGGGCCACAGCTACAGATCTGTACCATTACCAATCATGCACAAGAATCTCTATTTCTGGCTCTTTTCCACAGAGATTGCAGCAAATGGCCAAAATGTAATTTAAAGATGTATTAGGTAACATTTCTTTTTTGCTTGGCCATGACAAGTCATGTGCAGAAAGCAAAATTTTGATATTTTGCATTAAATTAGGCTTTTCCGTTTTCCTTTTGTTTGGCTTTTTGCTCTGTCTTTCTTTTGTGATGTTCTTGCATGGCGAGTGAGTGAGTTTCAGTTTCCTTTGATAGAAGCTGCTTCCACTAAGACATGAATGTAAGTTAAGTCATTTTTAATAATAGTGCAGCTATCACAGGCAAAGTTCATGTTTGATTTTGAGAACTTTTGCATGTACCTTTTGGCATGAACAGTGATGACTTCACAAATTGAACATTAGGACAATGCTACCCCAGGGTCCAGGTTTTGGCTGGTTAAGAACTCAATGGGTTAAAATACAAGAAATATTATCACCTGGACAGTCCCCTCTCCTTGACCTTTGTAGTGCGAGAACTTGACATGGCCAAGTTGAATTCAAGCTTCGCCTGAAAAGAGAACAGGAAAAGAAATTGATGGTGAAGTACGAATTGGGGGAAGGATGTGCATGCAACTTACATATGGTTAATTTTTTGTTTATTATAAGGATAATAATTATATTGTTGATTCAAATCTGATTGTAGGTGAGGTTTTTGTGATATCTGGAATAATCAAGGTCAAGGAATGTGCTATCAGTTGAAGCCAAAGGCTGAGGCTGATAACAGTCTTACCAAGACCTTAAATTCCAGATATCACAGAAACCAAATCTAATAATTGTTTCATTATACATTGTTTTCAATTGTTTGCCCCCAGAATCCCCTAAATACTCACGCCTTCGGCACTCGTGTTAGCATCTCTGGTGCTAAAAAATACCTCCCAAAAAATAAAAGAACCCCCCTCAACAGAACCCACCCTACGGGCCTGTCCTCTGGCTGTACCCACCACCAGTGAACTTGACATAGCTCTTGGAAATTATGAGTGCATATTAACCTACAGATTATTCACTAATCTGCTAGCAGATTAGTGATAATCTGTTGGTTGTGCTGATTCCCAGAATTAACTGTAGGCTCTTGGTCAATGAGAAGACAGATGGTGACTTCAATGAATAGTAACATTGATTATATACACAGGAGGGTGGTTGTTTTGGATTGATAAAAATCGTTAATCTTCAATAATAAACTTTCTCAGGTTCTGTTTTGCACATTGTTTTAATTATAAATGAGTGTATTTTGCAAAATACAGTTGGTTGTTGCACACAATAAAGAGGTACTGGAAGTTGGTCTGTAGTGTAGTCCATACGGAAAAGACTGAGTGCAGTATGTTCCCAGGCAAGCGTGCATGGTTAATAAGAGACTTATTATGCAAGTTTATTACTGAAAAAGAGCTGTAAAAACTTTGCCCAGTCCAATACTCGGAAAATATTGGATTGTATGATAATCTACGATTACCCGTGGTTGAAAATTCTGTCATTTTACCTGACTTAAGTCGAGGCCTGCAAAAAACTCATTGTTCTGTTTAATATTCTCCAAACGCATTCTCTCATATTCTGACATCTCCTTGTTGCTATGTGCTCCAGTGTGTGCTCTCTGGTATCAGTGCATAAAAAAGAAAGTATGATTATTAGTAATTAAATTTAATCCCATAAATTTTTTAGCTATTGAGACCCCCCTCCCCCTCAGAATTTCCAGTGACCATCCTTGGGGTGGGTGTGGATATTTTCTGGAACTGCACAATAATGATGAGATCATAATATTTCTATGACAAAAATTAGCATATGAATATAATTTATCAAATGTGTCCCACAATTAAAATTGTATTAATTTGTTGCCTTCAACGATTAAGGAGAATGCAACCCAATCTTCTGTAGCTAAAAAAAATTGAGATTTCATTTGGATGCACATTTGCCTTGCTTTCGTTATTGGCCTCGGTTTGATGGTCTCAATCGAGTGGTGTTGGTGATACCTCTTGTGGATAATTTTCGATCATGGCACCAGTGTTGACAGAGAAAGGGACTTAACCACAAGAGACTTTTCCTTGAGGCTTGGCACTCTGGGTGCGACCCCAATGCCAGCAATAAATTAGCATATGAAATACCAGCAATTTGCAAGCCTTTCGCATGATTTGATCTTGCGTGGGCAGTAATTTAACTCACAGACTTGTTTTCTTAAGTAAAATACTTTGTTACCTCCTCAACATCTGAATCATCAACTTTAATGCCATTCTTCTTCTGATTTGAAGATTCCTTCAAGAAAAACACATGCAAAAATGTCAGATGTTGAAAAATGTAGCACATGCTCTTATTTTGATTATGGTTATTTTAGAGGAATGGTTATGAAGTTCTTTACTCTATGCTTGTGTACACTTTTTTGGCCTTGACCATGCACAAAACATTATATTATAAGTGTTTACTTCTACCTGAGCAACTAAGCAAATGGACACATTTTGGTTACCTGTGGTTAATAGTATTTTTATGGGCCCAAAACAAAAGATTGTGCACAATTGTGGACCTTTCAACAGAACTCATTGCAATTTGTTTGCCGCTTTGAAGTTCGCCAAGCTTCACAGCCATTTCCCAGTACTACAGCTGTATGTCTTGATCCTGGACCAGAGGTATGTCTTGATCCTGGACTAATCGATTTGTGACTGAGGTGGGGGCTATTACCTCTCAGAGACATATAGGTTATCTTTCATAATGTTGTTGCAACTTTCTAAAGATTTATAGTTTTTGAGAAATTTGCAATACAAGTTTTGCCTTATTAATAAATTACAGTGGAAATTGGCCAAGATCAATTGGTTTGTATTGAAGCACTTTGCATTGCTAGGAAACAAGAAGCATTGCGTTTCTACATTCTAACAATGGTACTTCTAAATGTTTTTCTGTAGTTACCGGTATAATAGTTTCAGCACCATTTGAAAATTAAAATAAAATTGCCATCTCAACCTTTATGTAAAGTCGAAATGGCCATTGTGGTAAAGTATGATTCATATAGTATAAGAATATGAAATAAAAATCGATAGAACTTGGCCAATTTTCAACTTGTAGTTCGTGCATCAATGATGAGGCAAAACTTGTATTGCCAATTTCTCGAGAACTATAAATCTTTCAGGCCCATATTTTACACGGCGATTATTGATGCGATTTTTGTCGCGCTGTCCAATACAGTTTTTGTCGTTCTCGAGCTTGCATAGAAAATCGCAAGTGTAAACTAGCTAGCTAGTGCCGATTTTGTCATGTTTGAAATTTTTCATCGCGAGCTCGAGCGCGACAGATCTAGAAGTCGCATTAGACAGCACGACAAAAATCACATCAAACATTGCCTGTGTAAACGGGCTTTTAGAAAGGTGCAATAACATTTTCGAAGATAGACAGTTCTCCAAAAGTGTTCGTCAGGCAAAGTATCGGGATTTGCGAGCCTCTCTAGCAACTCTCAATATCCTAAGATGCGTTTGCCCCTGCACACATCTCAGCTATATAAAACAGATCTGACACAATGATATGCCAGCTATGTTTACAGGAATTAAATGTTACACGCGTAGCATAAGGCTCTCGTCAGGTTTACAAATTCCATCAGGCAGATGACTGTGATTGTAAATCTAAACCGATCGGCAGCAAGGTTAAGAAAATTCGCAGTAAGGATCGATCATCTCGTAGACGAAAGGATCGATCATTAGCGATAAAGATCTTTACGGTTTATAACGTCAATAATTCAAAGAACATGCAGGATAAGCCCGATGTTAGTCAAATACGTGTACTTACCACTACCACTTTTAACTTCTTCGGTGTTGACGATTCTCGTGAACTGCGATCGCGTCTTGTCTTAGGCATGGTGATCGATTCTCGTTTGTGCACTCATTACATAACAGATCAATATGTTCAATCGAGTAACTGGGTTTTCGCGCCAATTTTTGGGAAGTTGTGTTCTACTGTTGCATCCCCCGGTTAAATGAACGATCGGCATCCATGCTGATCAAATCTTTTGCAGAAAAATAGTTAGTTTTTCGTCAAAATACGCTCTCTAAAAGCTAGAAGAACTATCATAGCAATAATTTGTTCAGAATTATTGTTTAAAGACACGGTTTAAGTGGATAATGAATACAGTTACTGAGGGGTGGAGTCTAGGGTAATTTTTGTCGACATAGCGTAGCACGGGAGGCCTGGTTGCTAATTATGCTTTGGAAACGAACTAACAGAGTTTCGTTGTTGTGTTATTATGCAAATGTTTTTTTGAAGCCAACACGTTCCTGTTTGAAAACTTTATTTCTGTTTTATAATCCTTGATTTGTGATAATTGCCAGGGAAATGGTCCTGGAGCATTTCACGAATCATCTACAGAGAATAACTTCTACAAAAAGGAGACGCGGGACAAAGTTGTAGCGTGACATCTTGTCGATTTACAAATGGACTACGACGTGATTCGCTTTGGAGTTTTGAATGAAGTAATCCGTGACTGTTAGTCAAACACATTTGTGTGGATGCAGCTTACTAAACTGATGATATCTTTAGAAAATCTCGAGGGTTATTTGCCATAAACTACGATGTCTTAACAGGATAAACGTTCTATACACCAGGCATTTTTATCAGCACGCTTTCTCGTAATATTTGACTGGGAAAAAATGCAGAGTTCAGAGGCCGTGAAAGGCGTTTTACAGGATACACATTTATTATCTACAAGCTTGGGTCGACCAGAACTTACAAGAAATACGCGAACAACAACGCGGCATCGACCAAGACCTGTATCGGGTAAGTTCTCGAACTTCTGTTTGTATAGCTAATTAACTTAATTATAATCTTTTGTGTATTTACCTGAGTGTATAAACTGTAAGCTTACTGTTAAAATATCTTTAGCACTAACATTACAGATGTAGAAAAGGCGTATCATGTTAAGTTTACATATATATATATGAATTATAGAACTGGAGTAAAATGTTGAAGGTTTAAATTAACAGAACTAGTGTAGCTTCTACTGCTGCTTTAGTGTAGCAGGTGCTATTGTTTTGGGTACAAGGGGCGTTGCTCTTGTTGTTTGTTCTATTGTTCTCCTAAAGGGAAGTGAGCCATTTATGTGAGACCTGCTACCCAATTATAAAAAAAGAATGACTGCTTTTTAGACATCACTTTTTCACCAAAAAGGCTATGGCCTTCCCATGATCTACCACTAAGAATAATGCATACAAAGTCATGGTCCAGCCAGGACTTATAAAATTGTTGTGGGCTTGTGGGAGGTGTAGTGGCCTAATGGTTAGTGCACTTGACTCCAGATCAGGTGGTCTAAGTTCGAGCACTGGCCAGGGCACTGCATTGTGTTCTCAGGAAAGACACTTTGCTCTCATAGTGCCTCTCTCCACCCAGGTGTAATGGGTACTGGCAAATTTACTGCTGGGGGTGACCCTGCAATGGACTAGTATCCCATTCAGGGGGAGTAGAAATACTCCTGGTCGCTACATGCTACGCAAACTGGGATAAGCTTCGGCCTGATGGGATACTTAGCTGGAACGCAGTCACTTTACATGTACTGTACCTTTACCTTATCATTACAAATAATCTGACTGGTCAAGCTATTCATTGTATTGACAATCTCGTCCCAAAGCCTGCTTTCCTTTTGGTCAGTGCCAAGAACCCGGTCCCTGATCGGACATGATTTTAAAACCATGTGCATAGCCCCTTTGTGCGATTCTCTGCCATTCAAGATTGAGCAAGCAACCCTGTGTCTGCGCTGAATGACCTGAAGTTGACTCCTGGAATTGGGTGTGACCAGAAATCGTGTTCTTGGTGCTGAACAAAAGAAAAGCAGGCTCTTCGGATGAGATTGTTTTATCAGCTTGGCCAAAGAAGCCAATGTGTAGCTCCAGAGAATATCCATACCCACCACAGAAGAAACATGCCCTATAACCCCCTACCCCTCTGTAAATTCCAATGTAGCTTTATATATTGCTTTAAAATTTTGGCTCCTTGATACCCTTCACCCTGGAATTTCCAATCATTTCTGTGGAGGGAGTGTATGGATATTTCTGGAACTAGTATGTACAATGTAAGCTAAATAGTCCTTTCTGAGTAGTAACTGGAGATCATGTACAAGTACATTCACTCTAGACAGGAAGTTTACATGCCCTTTAAGTGATAGCAAAAGATTGTTAAATCAGTAAGTCCCTCTTGTTCATAGCACCACCAAGTCAGCAGCCTCGCTGGAGATATCCAAACTCACCTGAACCTAAAAAAGCCAGAAAGTTCCACGTGAGCCTCAACCACACCCCATTTGAGAGTAAAACAAGTCAAAAGGCACCATTTGCTCCAAGAGCAACGATAGGAGGGAGTACTACACTACGTGGAAAAGATTTCTCTCCAGCAACATACAATTCTTTGAGTGATCCTCACTTGAATCCATATTTTGCCAGAAAGTTTGGGAAAAGTGCATCTTTGAGGGAAACAGGATTGTCAAGAACAAAGGTACATCTACATGTATGGTTTAATTTAATAGTTGTCAGCATGGTAGTATGAAATTTACCACACAAGAGTGCAAGAGAGTTTCAGGCCAAATGGAAATGCGAGTTTGAACTATCAATCTGAACTCTCATCCTTGTCTGGTCCTGGTTTAATGGTACAGGTCATAATTTATTCCATGTATTTTGTTATTTTCAGGGAAGAAAGAGTAGCAGTGGGAAGACAAAGAAAAAAGGTTAGTTGATATAATTTATTATTTCTTGTCCTATACTTGTGAATACAGAAATATATAATCCTTTCATATGTTATTTCCTTATTCTTCTATGTTGACAGTCTTAACTGCAATGTACTCTTAATTCACACCCACATAAGAATATATAACAATACTATAATAATACCGTCATTATGAGAAATACATGAAACGAGTGCTTGTCGAGAACTTGCCATCAGGAGATGGATTTTTTTTGGCATAATCTCCGCTCATTTCCCTGACCATTTTGAGGGCAAATAGCACAACTTTAATATTTGTTTATAGAATCACCAATTTTTACAATTGGCATTCAATGGTAATTTTTGTAAATAAATTAATATGTGAAAACAAATCTCACTTTGTATGCACTTTTTTCAGTGGAGAACAGCAATCTTTGATCATTTTGAATATTTTGACACTAATTATTAGATCACTAATGTTGTCCTCCCACAGAAGGTTGTTTGGTTTGAATCCCCCCACCCCTTTGAAAAATCCAGTTATTTATAAGCCCTATACTTTCCTTTTAAAATTTTGGCTTTTGAGACCCCCCACACCCTCGGAATTTCTATTGATCTTTCATGGGGTGGGTATGGATATTTTCTGGAACTGCACTTTATAATATTATTGTATTGTAAGCTATTTTGGTTGCCATTGTATTATAATTAACTGCATGTTTCCTCAGATGTTTCTCTCTATAATGTTAAGTCCAGTTATCCACTGGTTTCTTCAGTCCAAAATTGATTTGCTTTGAAAAAGACAGTTTTTTTCATGGGAAGAATAAAATTAATTAAATTATTCAAAATAATTCATACATGTGTATGGAGGCTGCAGAACATTGTGCAATTGGTAATTTGTTAGTCACAAGGCTGTTGTGAATGTCGCAAATTTATGTTTATTTTGCAAGGAGAAATCGAGATTTATCATCTGACGTAATTTTTTTAATGTAATTTTTGCCTACTGATACAGGAGTTACATACAAAGTTACAGTGAAAACTGGAGCCAAGAAAAATGGTGGCACAGATGCAAAGGTATTTAATATAAGATTGCAGTTTCAATTTTCCTGGGCTAGGTTTTGAATATCATTTTGTTGTACATGTTTAGTACAAAATAATAAATTACATTACATGTACATGACTGTAAATGTTGTATTCTGAAGGGTGATTTACTCAGTATGACTTTCTTGCAAGTGACAAGCAAATGCCATGACTACAACACAAATCGTGACGTGTAAATCACCCTACCACATCCTTACGACAGATGTGCACACATGTAATGGTCCCACATGTAAGTCATGTCATAAGCCTGTTGTAAGCTGGTTGCATGTGAGACAGTTGTACCGTGTAAATCTTTCTTAATTTATTGTGCATGACAGTCTTAAAATTATAAACTTTATTTGGAGGATGAGTTCAGAAAATAAACATGCACAGTGCATACTGAAGGAAATAATTTACTGCACATGGTTATATTTTCTAGGTTTATAGCAGATGATTGAGCATGTGCTCCTGGACTTTCCACTAAAAATTAAAATAATCAAGAGTCTCAGCTTAAGTCAAATGTAAACTGTGGTCTGGTAATTAAATAACTGAGATTCAGTGTACATGTAAGAGAGTAGGTAGATATACATGTAAAGCTGTTTTTTTCTGAGTTGGGGTACCACAGGGAACCCAGTCTTGATATTCAACACTGGGTGGTTAAATATGTGCAATAAACAGCAGCTCAATATTATTAATAATGATCACATGTAATTAAAATGTTAAATATTTAACATTATTCTACTGTGTAGGTTTTTGCTGAATTTCGTGGGACAACCGGCAAGTTTACTAGACCACTGACACATCAAGTGGATCCTGCAGTACCAGCGGCCTTTATTGCCACATTGCCACCCTTCCAATTCCATTCAGGAAGCACTGAGCACTTCACCGTCAAAGGACCAGATGTCGGGGAGCTTATCCAGCTCATTATCCAGGTATTAAAGGGACACTGTCACGAGAATGATGTCAAAAACTGAACAGCCCAACAACATGATTACACCATTGGAAACCTATTAACAGTGGTCAAGTTTTCTTAAAATTACTATACCACTGTACTGAAGAGAAATATAGAGTGATATCACTGTGATACCATCGGGAGCTTTTGATCTCAACTTGAAAAAGTCAGCCTGACTTTTTCAAGTTCTGTCCTTGTGGTTTGGGAAAATTGATGAAACCTGTTTGCGGTCACCCTCTTCTTTAAACAATTTGCTAGATATCCTTCCCTTTACATTCTAGGAGCATTTCCTGTATAGTTGAAAGTACTTAGTCGTAATTTTGGTGCTGTTTTACTAAAAAAGCCAAAAATGTCCGTGACAGTGCCCCTTTAAGTGCTTCACTTTTATAACTTGTTTGTGGGGAGTAGTGCAGTGGTGAGAGCGCTCACTTCCCACCAATGTGTCCCAGGTTCGTTTCCCAGACCTGGCATCATATGTGAGTTGAGTTTGTTGTTGTCCCTGCTCTGAGGGTTTTTCTCCAAGTTCTCCAGTTTTCCTACCTCCACAGAAAATTCTAAGTACCAATTCAATTGGGAATTCAAGGGCCACAGGTTTGTCAGTTGCAAGATTGTGATGGGCAACCCTCGTTAAATAACTTACTATTAATAGGTGATTTGTTTATTTATTTCACGTAAAAAGGACATGCCTTTGTGTAAAATATGCCACATGGAGACTTAGAAATGTCTGCATTAAGACTTTGATGTAAATGACCCATTAGGTCGACCATTTACTAAAGGTTCCAACTGCAGAACAGGGTTGTAACACTGCAGTCACTGTGGTGATCATGGCAGTTAAAGCAGTGCTTTCAATAAGCACCGACGGCCGACGAAAAGTGTTGGCTACTTTGCTCAGAGAAGTGAGCTACTTTTTCCCCTAAATTGAAGTAACTAAATAAACTAGAAAGATCCTTTCAAACCTTGTTGATGCAGTCGGCTACTCTATTCTAAGCAGCTGCCTACTTCAACTTTTATTGAAACCCCTGTTAAGAGTTTTAATAGTATCAAAATATCAAAAGACCACTGTCAGTGGGGGAGTTGTGGGGTGGCAGGTGGGGGGGGGGGGGGGGTTGGTTCAGGTGGTGGGGCATCATGACCCCCAATGTAACGTTGGCTCTGCAGCCAGTATCTTATTTTTATGAAAGCCTGATGACAATTCTTTATGTGCATAAGTCTCATTTCCTTGTCTTTTGTAGCATGATGGTCGAGAACGCAAACAAGGGTGGTTCCTTGATGAGATACAAGTGACCAATCCTCACAAACCACAAACATGGACATTTCCTTGCTACCAGTGGCTTTCACTGTATGAGAGCGATTGTCAAGTACGACGCAGTTTAAAACCACTAGTTCATAAGAAGGCTGAAAAAGTTGGTATGTTCTGCATAGAGTTCACGTCCTTGTTGAGGCAAGCAATAATTTCCCACTTGCTGCAGCTTATCCCATTTTCTGTAGGAAAAAGCGACTAGGAGTACGTTGTGTTTTTACTCCTTCCTGGATAGGGTGCTAGCCCACTGCAGGGCTATCGCCCACCATTAATATGGCGGATCCCAGGTTGATGGAGAGGGGCACTATGAGGGTAAATTATCTGCCCAAGAACACAACACAATAACCCAGGCAGGGTTCGATTCCAGACCACTCGCTCCAGATTCCAACATTATTCTAACCATTAGGCCACCATACCTCCAATTACATGTACATGCGTACACATATATCTTCCCAAATGGTCTGGTTGTGATGAGTGTAACATTCTATAAATGCATGTGTGACCCTATTTGTTTGATCTTGAATGGACTGTAGGTGATATTTGCACCACTTTTATTTGCATTTGGTAGTTTATGTGATAGAAGTATACACTGGCGACAAGGCAGGTGCTGGAACAGATGCTCATGTGTTTGTTACTTTGTATGGCAAGAGAGGACAAGCTCCTAAAACACAGCTTATCAGCAGGTGTGGTCTCAATTGTAGAATATCATTATAAACCCCCCAAACTTAATATCAGATGAAGAGTTCTTTGGAAATGCCTTTCTCAAACTCATTAATAATCCATCTGGTTAACACTTAAAGGAAATCAGAACCATGACGGTGGTTTGAAATCTGATCTTAATTAGCATAGATTTTTAAGATATTATTTCTCTGTTTTCTCTGTAGTTTAAGTTTTTATAAATCTATATTATGCAATATTCCTACATCAGTTAGTACATGTATGGACCAAGCTACACCTGCAACTTACAGTACTTTTCAAATAAAGTCCTAACTATTTGCTGTATTACATTTAATTCTATTTTTTATGCTTCTGTAATTAACAGGACTGATGATGCATTTGAACGGAATAAAAAAGATGTGTTCAAGATTAAGACAACTGACCTCGGGCCTCTAAGGAAATTAACGTGAGAACTGAGATTATTGTACATTTAAGTTGCTTAATTTACATCAAGATAAACAAAGCACAAACATGCATAAGACATTCTGCCACTTTCCTGCTAATGCATTGCAGCTGAAACTAGCCAGTGATATTTATCAGCATTTTTTTTTGCAAATCTTGAGGACTTTTGACATTATTTTTAGGCTTCAGCCCATCTGCTCTGAGAAGTTAATAAGGAGAACCAGCAGTTGACCTACATATAAATTACACTCTTTTTACGTGTGATTAAGCAAACAGCGCCTGTCCACTACTTGGCAAAGTGGAAAGGCTGCACTGTACATATGTGTTTGGTAGAAGCTAATGGATGAATAGTGCACTCTCTTTATCCTACTCCAAACCCATTCTAGAACCCCAAAGAGACACTGAATTAAAATTTCTAAATACCCTCAGTGATGTGAAATACATGAGAAAATTACATTTTTCTTTTCACTGTGTTTTCTTACAAATATAATTTTTCTTTGTCTTTTTACCTTAGTGTGGAGCATGACAATTTTGGTTTTTCAGCTGGATGGTTTCTTGATAAGGTAATAAAAACGTTACAATTACACTGCAATTACTTAAAATTTTCCTGAAATATGTTAGAGGGTCGTTAGACCATTAATTCTGTGTGTGGCCAACTGGATATCAGAATAAGGTCGCATAAATGATAAGTGAAATTGTGACTTGGATAAAGTGAAAATAACTTGATTTGAGACCACTTCTCCACTTATTTTCAAGGTTGCATAATATATATATAATTAATTATGTGTTCTGAAACTTTCTGAGATTAATGCAGGGCAAACTTTTTATCATTTCAATTTTTCTTGAATGTTTAACAGCCATTTTTAAAGGAATTAGGTTGCAACACTTTTTCTAAGAATATTGTGTGCCTAGGTTTCTGAAATTAGGGTCTGTATAGCTGATTGTCACCAACTATTAATATTATTTCAGATAATTGTGTATTGTCGTGAGAGAGAAGAGCGTAAATTCTACTTTCCATGTAATCAATGGCTAGCTAAAGATGAAGGAGATGGGCAGATAGTGAGGCAGCTGACAGCAACGACTGATTCTTCAGCTGCATTTGAAGGTAACTACCGATAATAACCCGTTATCATCACTCAGTATCTGATTTGTCCTTACATTCGCCAATTATTTCATGAGTGCGTATTGGATATGAGATGGTAGATAGTCGGCTACAACTATCCAGCAAGCATGAGTGGAATGATTGTTTTATTAAAACACCCAAAGGATTTCACACCTACCATACAGTATTTGTGGTCCATAGTATATGAGCATGTGGCCTGGAAAGGCCTGTAAACCAACTAAAACTCGGGAATTGCAATTATATACATGTACCATAGCTAGTTTTGAAATAAATATTAAACATTTAACTTTTATTGAGATCTACAGTTAAGCTTCAAAGTTGTATGTGAAATCTGAATTACATAATGTACATGCCTGTACATTATAGATCACACATGAACACATTACATGTTGTTTACTTGTATCCAGGCCACCATTACCTGGTTCACACGTTTACTGGTGACAAGAGGGGAGCTGGAACTGATGCTAATGTCGTCATTACCATATTTGGAGAGGATGGTGATTCAGGAGAGAAAAAGTTAGACAATGCCAGGAACAACTTTGAACGTGGAAAGTACGTACATGTTTCTCTTGGATCACAAAGTACAATTGTATGCTTAACTATTATGTGCTAGCAGTTTTTGGTTTATTTATAATTGCATCTGTACAGTACATGGTTGGTTCATCTACATTGTAAATGTCGGCATGAGATTCAGGATTCTTAAATTAAATACAAAATCTTTTTAATATTTGGAATTGGGTTGTGACAATAACATACAATGTATAATAACATGTATAACAATTTGTCAACCTGTTTATACATTTTTTGTCCGTATTTTTTTTTTCAGGAAAGATTCTTTTAAAGTTATGTGTGGCACATATGTTGGTCGACTGAGCAAGATAAGGATTGGGCATGATAACAGTGGACTTGGCCCTGGCTGGTTTTTAAACAAGGTAAGTTGTTTGGAAAAGAAAACGAAATTTTTGGATTTTGTTATGCACTAGTTTGCTTCAGGACTGTCTGTTAATCTGATTTTCATAATCTAAATTTGATAATTTGTTGGTTTTATTGACTTGCTTTTCAGGTTACTGTTGAGGATCCTAAGACAGGAGATGCTGTTGATTTTCCATGCAGGCAGTGGTTTGCAAAAAATGAGGATGATGGCCAGATTTCACGTGAACTGACCAGAGCAGATGGCAAAGATGGGGACATAGTAACTGATAAAGGTAAATGCCGTACATGTACATTGTACAGGTATGTGTAGAATAACAAAGGTGAACAATCAGGTGTCATGTTATAGTTACATATTTAGGCCCATACTTGTACTTGTAATGATGGTAAAGTAAATGAAAAGGAAAGATTTTTTCCTTAATCTTGCTCATATGGTACATGCCCTCGAGACTGCAGGGATCTCATTAGAAGGCAGGACCAGTACCAGTATACACAAGATACACAAGAGTCAGTACCTGCCTACTGGACATAAACAAATTCACTTCAAGCCTTCTTTTCTGCCTGCCTGTTCCTATCGGTGCCCTCTTATGTAAAAAAAAAATTAATGAAACCCCTGATTAACTGATGTAGCATAGATTTGACTGCTGAGATAAAAATGAATACCCAGTATTTGTTTTTTAAATCATATAGGAATTCCATATCATGTTCATGTGACCACTGGAGATGTCAGAAATGCATCGACCAATGCACGAGTGTATGTCATCCTTCACGGAGGGGAACATGGCGAAAGCAATAGTGGAAAACTCTGGTTACAAAATGAACAGAGAGACAACTTCCAAAAAGGAAGGACAGATATTTTCACTGTAGAAACAACAGAAATGTTAAGTCCATTGCATCATTTGACAATCGGCCATGACAACAGTGGACTTGGTTCAGGGTGGTACTGTGAGAAGGTATGAATATACGTAAATGTGTCCTTAAAAGCAAGCCTTTATTGCTTAGCCTGTTGTTCGATCTTCTCTCTCTTACTCCTCGTAGTCGTTTAGTGGTATGAAAAAATGGTGAAAACCGACATTCACTGTTGTCGATAAAAGGATGCAGGTTACTCAGTATTGCTAAATTATGAGAGAACCATTTGTGTTGACAGGTGTTTGTTTGGCTTGCAGTTCAGTGCATGTGCAGAGATGGAATGTGTTGTTTCCTTTTTAACGACTGCAAATGACCGGCTATTAGGAAATTATGAAAATTAAAAGAAAATCAACCAACTTTGTGTTGGTGTGCCCCAAATCTTTAAGTGTCCATACTTCATTTTTCAAGCGTCCCATGTTGTTAATATAAGAGAATGGTGGCTCTTCCTATTATTGCATAGCTTCGGCTAGCAATGAATTACCCACCAACCAGTAGTGAGGAAAAGTAAAATATTCATATTATATGAGTGATATAGCTGTTTAATGCTTGAACGTTTGCTGTTTCCACCAACCAGCTGTTTGATCCATCAATATTGGCTCTTCCTATCATTGCAAAGCATGTGCCAGTCAGGATACCTTGCCAATAGCATGTACAGTTATTTTTAGTTGTAAACAACTAAACTCAATCGATTCATAAGAGTATTGTCTCTATCAGGTGGTAGTTGACTGTCCAAGCAGTGGACACCAGCAGGTGTTTTTATGTCAGAAGTGGCTTGCAGATGACGAAGGAGACCAGTTGATTGAGAGAGATCTTTATGAGTCCGAAGACATGAGGCTGAAAAGACGTCCAAGTATATTTATAGTTATTTAGTTTTTGATTCTCTATAGTGTAGTCGTACTTGTGTTTGGGGGAGGCGCGGTGGCCTAATGGTTAGTGCGCTGGACTCCGGATCGGACGGTCCGTGTTCGAGCCCTGGCCGGGGCACTGCGTTGTGTTCTTGGGCAAGATACTTTACTCTCATAGTGCCTCTCTCCACCCAGGTGTATAAATGGGTACCGGCGAATTACTGCTGGGGGTAACCCTGCGATGGACTAGCATCCCATCCAGGGGGGAGTAGCAATACTCCTAGTCGCTTCATGCTACGGAAACCGGGATAAGCTCCCGCCTGATGGGCCCCTAGGCTCGTATGCAGACTTTTTTTTACTTGTGTTTGGTAATCGTTTGTCAATAAAAATTAATAGGAAGTGTTCAGTGATGAAATAACTCAATTGTATAGACCAAGTTGACGGTAATTGCTGAAGACATTCTTACAGCACGTAGACTTGGTGTGCTAGTATTTTAACACTGGAAATGGCGGTATACTGTGTTTCTATGCAGCTAGTATATAAAACACTGTTATGACCCTGATTCCGAGTCAGCGTTTTACCAACACCCGTAATTTCACGTTGTTGTTTTGCCAAGAGTGGCTAGGAAAATGTAAGTTTTTTTTAATTAGGGGTGGACCTCAAAAGGGGAGGGGCTTTTTACAAGGTAGATATTCAGTGTGGTGAGTGGGAAGGAGTGAGGTACGAGGCTAATAGCAGGAATGCTTTGAAAATGTTCATGCCAATCAGAAACAAGTCTTAAGCTTAGCCCAGGTTGAAGACTGGAATTCACCCTCAACTAGTACCTCTGACTAAGTAAGAGTTCTTTTTTTGTAGAAACGGTTTGGAATGTTTGGGTGTGGACAAGTGACATGAGAGGTGCTGGTACGGATGCTAATGTGTTCATGACGCTGTATGGAGACAAAGGAAAGACAGATGAAGTACAGCTTGGTAATGCCACTGATAACTTTGAACAAGGACAGCTGGACAAGTTTAAGGTAAGTTGAATTTATTTATTGTTGCCGTAGTTCAGTGTGCATATAAATTTGATGTAAATTTTAATTTGTCCCTCTAAGCAGCTAGTTAAGATGTTAACTGTAAACATTTTTGTCACTATGGTAAGATGTACATGTAACCTCATAACAACACTTGTTGGGAAACATCAGTAAACGTTTAAGAAATTGGCTACCACTTCAGAACTCGGCAGAAGAGTATGGATGTTCAAAACGGGCTTCGATTGAATTAGGTTATGAACTTCATAAATGATTTCTATTAGTTAGACAACCTTGTCATAAAAACCTATTAAAAATGTTGCAACGAACATGCATTTTAATTTGTCTCACTTTTTAATTATTAGGTTGAGCTTACAAGTGTTGGCAAGCCATACAAGCTGAGGATACGGCATGACAACTCAAAGTCATTTTCTGACTGGCACTTGGAGAAGGTTGGTTGGGATGCTGAATAAACCATGTTCTTAGCAATTTTTTTACCGGGGGGGGGGGGGGGGGGGCATATGCCTGCATGAAACTACTTTGTTTTGACCAGCAAGTAGACTTGGTTTTATGTGTGACTTCAACCTCATAGTGTTCAGCATGGTTTAGCTAAATGTCATTTGTGTAACTGAAACCAAAGAAATCTTGACCGTGGCAACTAAAACGATTACTGGACTCGTCTAAACCTTTTGATAATGTTCCACGAACATGAACTATTATAGCACCCTTGGTAATTACGATTTTGGTCATTGGACCTTAGGCATGTGTCATACATGTTGAATGTAGTTTGTACCAATAAGGTGAATTGCCAATAAGGCACATTTAAGTCAAATCAAATTTGACATAAAGGACGTACATGTAGCTTGACAGAAATGTTTAATTTGCTTCGGTATAGATCCAAATGGAGAATGCCAAATCAAGTATCAAGTGTTCTTACAAGTGTAACCGCTGGCTGTCAAAGAGCGAGGACGACCACCAGATTATTCGTGAACTGCCAGCAGTCATCCAAGGGAAGGAACCTCTACCTGGTAACAACAAGTGTATTGTTTCTCACTTTCAAACCACTCTTCAAACTCTTACTTACCGTGTGGCCCCTTTAATGCCGTGAAGTTTAAGTAACTTGCCACGTGCATTTCTTTTTCAGTTCATGTGTACCATGTGTCTGTGTACACGGGGGACAAGCGTGGTGCTGGCACAGACGCCAAAATTTTCCTTAATATTTTTGGAGAGTTAGGTGACACTGGTGATCGACCTTTGGAAGAATCTAAAACTAACAAGAACAAGTTTGAGAGAAACCAGGTAATTCAAATAACCTTTCTTAAGTTCTTGTGATTTCCACCAAGGGAGAAAGAAGAAAGAAGTTCTAAAGTATATCGAACGATCTTTCTCGTGAGCCTACGTTGTTGTTAACATTTTGCATTTAGACCTTTAATCAATTTTAAAAACAGATATGATAAAGTAGAATCCTGATTTCTGGAACCCCACTTTTTTTCTGAATCTCCCGTCATATTCAACCAAAAGCAGTTTCCTTTCGCTCAGTTGTAATTTTACCCCTGATTTCTCGAACTACCGGGTTTTCGAGCGAATTTTCGTTCCCCTGTGAGGTTCGAAAAATCTGGATTTCATTGCTCTTAGAATAAGCATGCAAAATTTCGTAATCCCAAGTTTGAAAGGAAGCTGGTCGTAGACCTGTATTCAAAAATTGCAACATGTTTAAGTTTGCGCGCAAAGCCACAAGTGTCTACATCCTGACGTTTTTCAAAAGCAAATGTCTCGTGCAGTATTCAACGAATTCCTCTCATACTTGCTGCAGTTACTAAATGCCGCAATCTGTATCAATTTATCGTATCAAAAGTGTGGCGTCCCAAATATAATTTTCGATATCATCGTGTCAAAAAGCCCATAATTTATGTAACTCTCGAAATAACTGGAAAAGCTTTCCATGTCACAGCCCAACTCAAATCTATTAAACTCTTGAACAATTAATTTTTTGTAACTTCTAAGGTGGATGAATTCCTTATCGAGGCAGTATCACTAAAGAATCTTGAAAAAGTCCGTGTGGGCCATGATTCGTCTGGGCCAGGATCAGGATGGTTCTTAGATAGAGTTGTCATAAAGGATCCAGAGGACAACACCAAGGAATATGTGTTCCCTTGTAACAGGTAACCTTGGTATATTCATTTTTTTAAAAAGAATAATCTCCTTTCCTTTAATAATAATAAGAGGTCCAGTTGTTTATTCCAGGATATGCGACAAATTCGAAGACAGTCTGCGTTTCAGCCAAGTGGTCCAAAAAAGCCGTACTTATCACTGGTTTCAAGCGACTAGGAGTATTTCACCAACCTCCCCACTCCTGGGCAGAATATTTCAGCAAAACATTACTAATTCACACCAACAAAACATGTTTAGTTAAACCAGGCTTCAGAAAATGAAAATCAGCAACAGACAACTGACGGACTAAATTTTACATAGGGTTCAAGTATGCTCTAGCTTGTGCTTTCATTGTGCTAAATTTGAAGTCGATAAACATCAGTCAGCACCTTCCATGAAGAAAACAATTTTAAACCGTGTTTAACTAAACAACATTTAAACATGTTTAAGCTTTGGTGTGAATGGGGTATTAGACATTTGAGAAAACGCCAGGTGAATACTTTTTGTAACCTTCTGGCTTTTTGCTGTTGTCAGGTGGCTTGCAAAGGATGAGGATGATGGACTAATAGTCAGAGAGCTTCCTCTTGGTGGCACAAGTCTACTGAATAGTACGTTTCATTGACACTTACATGAAGTGGTTTTGATGCAGTCACTCTAGCAATAATGGCCGGGAAATCTTGATGTTAATCGTGCAACTGGCAGTGAATAAGTGGTGTTTATTTTCTTTCTAGCCACGTCATATCTTGTGTCGGTGAAGACTGGAGACGTGCGTGGTGCCGGAACAGATGCCAATGTGTTCGTTCAAATATTTGGCGCCAAAGGTGACACTGGTAAATTACAACTGAGAAGCGCTGAAAACACGAAAAACAAGTTTGAACGAGGCAGGACTGACCAGTTTGCTCTTGAGGCTGTGGACATTGGAAAGGTGGGTAACATTTATCTTAAGTTGTAAAATTGATCTTCACTTTGCGGAGTAGTGATGACTAACTTGATACGTGTGTATAAATAACGTGTCTGCATGCTTTTGTTCAGATTGAAATGTTGCGCATCTCACATGACAACAAAGGAAGTGCCGCTGGCTGGTTTCTTGATGACGTCACGGTGGACATACCTTCACGTGGTGACCACGTGGTTTTTCCATGTCACCGCTGGCTGGCTGATGATGAAGATGATGGCAAGATTGAGCGGGAATTGTACCCAGGACAGCAAACTCATTCCAATCCAAGTAATTACTTTTTTTCTGATTTGTACAACGTGGGCATTGTGAGAAATAATATTTTATTTGGTTCACGTCTTGTTTTTTTTTTTTGAAGCCGCTCTTAGCTGTACCTGTGTAATGGTAATGGTTCTTCTTAGTTTTTATTTGGATTTAAATAGGTTAATTTGAAAATATTCTCCTGCATTTAGATTATTTATTATTCTACAGTGTAGTCACTACCTGTCTTGTCATTGGCTAAGAGCCTACAGTTAATTCTGGGAATCAGCGCAACCTACATATCTAATCTGTTCGGCTTTGGCTGATAACACTTACCTCGACCTTGATTATCCCTTATATCACAAAACTCATCCAGTAATTGTTTATTATGAGCCCTATGAAGGGCGTGATGCGAACCATCTCACTGTATTTTTTTCTCTCTGTGTGAGTAGAAATCCCTCACGAGGTAATAGTCTACACTGGTGACGTCAGAGGAGCCGGAACAAACGCCAATGTGTTCCTTGTCATGTATGGCGAGAATGGCAAGTCAGACCAGTTTGACCTGAGAAACAAGTCCGACAACTTTGAGAGAGGCCAGGCTGACAAGTTCAAAGTAAGTTTTTACCAAGGAAAAGGCAGGTAAAGTTAGGAATCAAATCAAGCCAGGAATTCTTGTTTTTATCCACTTACCAGAAAAAGGCATCAAAATTAATACACTCCAATTGTGATTTTAGCATAGCTCAGAGGGTTTGTTGTAGCTTCTTTTCAGTAGCTGTAGCTGAAAACGTCTTATTTTTTTAGCCTTTTTTTGCCAGAAGTACGCAAGTCGCCGAGGAGGCGTCATCATTAAGTCTGAATCACGGCTTTTTTGATCCTGTTCCACAATAATTTAAATGCGTGTTACTCATCTTCTTTAAAATCTTGCAGGTGGAGTGCGAAGATATCGGACCTCTGGTGAAAATTCGTATTGGCCATGATAACAATGGAATGCGGTCGGCATGGTTCTTGGAGAAGGTAAACTTTAACCTCATTCACTTTTATTTTGAATCTTATTAGTATTGTGCATTGTGTAGCGCTTACATGATGTTCTTTTTACACCTGACATCGCAAAGGTCGAAATTCGCCGCGTGAAGCCTGAGGAGAAGGAACCGCGTAAAAAGCGGAGGAAGTCTGGGGACGTGGAAGAGATGGGTGATGGTGATGACTTCAACTACCTGTTTGTGTGTAACCGCTGGCTTGCTCGTGATGAGGACGACGGGCAGATCGTGAGAGAACTGGTACCCGTGGACGTCAGTGGGAAACCAAGGCGAAGCTCATTAGCAGGTAAAGTAAACGCAATCATGATAAAAAAAAATAGTTCGAAGTCACATTTATTAATTTGTAAAACCACGATATCTTATTTTCAAGTTGCTTAAGTTTGATTGCCAGTTTGGACGTCCAAAAACCTTCACGAGCGAAACGTCTAATATTTGAGCCAAAAAGTTCGTTTATGTAAAGTCACTGGTTGGTTGTGGTCGGTTTGAAATTTTCGCGCGCATATGACAACCCCACATACTATACAAATCCCTGTTGAGCTTCTTTATTAGTACAGATTGTTTTGGTGGTCCAACTTGGACTATTTTCTTGTAGGAGACGAACTGGGCGAGCGAAGAAAAACGTCCGAATTGGTGTGTTACTTTACAATGAAATCTGCTGTGTGATGTCTTTTTTTGGCGTAACACTGCCTGTTTTGCTATCACAAAACCGTTTACAGCCTGAATACGCCATGTGTTACAAATGAAACTGATCTTTTTTTTAATCCTTGTTAGAAAACACTTACCGTGTGCATGTGTTTACTGGGGACGTTTCCAGTGCTGGGACGAATGCTAACGTGTTCATCTGCGTGTTCGGTGAGCTTGGTGACACTGGGGAACGAAAGTTGGAAAAATCCGAGACTCACATGGACAAGTTTGAAAGGAATAATGTAAGTAATGCGTTCTGTCTTTCCTATACTAAATAAAAAGCGAAAGTTATGTGGATGTACCTGCTTTTATAGTTCCGAAAGAAGCTCATGGACGTTAGTGTTCTGTGAAATAAGTGTGTGAACGAAAAGGAAGTAGGTTGTGGGAAGTAAAGAAATTGAAGGCGACAAGTAATGGAATGGAGCATGTTGGAACTGTGATTTTAGCTGGTTGTGTCACGTTTGCGTCACGCTTTGCCAATGTCACGCCTTATGTAGCATACGTTGTATTCTCTTGTGAGTGATTGTTTCTCCTTACAATATCGACACATTGCCAAGCAGACACGTGAGGAGAATTAAGAATATCATCAACTAAAATTCTCAAAACTAAAAAGAAATGTCTGATGGAAGGAGAATATCTCTTTTTAGATTTTGAGACCTAAAACGGCTGTAAAAATGTCATTCGTTTAATTGTTTAACTTGATATTACATGGATATGTTGTGGTTGAATGTTATCTTTGGTTCAGTTGTTGTTTTTTTTCTTTTTTTCATATTTATTATCACATATTACCATACAGAAAAACAAAAAAACAAAAACAAACAAAAGTTAAAGCAAGGATAAAACTGAACCACAATAGATACATTTTTAACGACTTTTTTTCCCGGATTTCCACAGGAGGATATTTTTTCGTTCAATTGTATCAACCTTGGTCCACTGAGCAAAGTCAAAGTTTGGCACGATAACAGTGGATTGAAGTGTGCCTGGCATCTGGACAGGATTGAGATCCAAGATAAACTAGCCGAGGAGAATTACGTCTTCCCGTGCAACCGCTGGCTAGCGACGAGCGAAGACGACGGTCAGATTTGCCGCGAACTTGTTGTTGTTGATGAGCGAGCTCTGAAACTGGGAAGAAAAAGAACTTTACACAGGAAAGCAAGCGTTGTTTCTAATGTGGATGGAGTTGATCTGGAGGCCAAAGGTTTGTGACCATTTCTTACGTTCTGAATGGCGAATTTTGTTATATGGTAGTATTCGTTAGTTAAGTTTCCTCAGAAACCCATAAGGGTTGAAACGCATAACTCCCTATGATTCGCATTGTACAAAGCGTTTGAACATTCGTTTTCATTAAGTACCATATTTGGAAAATCAAGAGAAAAAATTCAACCAATCAAAATTGCAATATCTGGATTAAATTCACAGCGCGCGCTAGCTCGCGCTAAATGGCGCAATCTTGTTTTTGAACAATTTGGGTTGAATAAAGTTAAATTTGGTTAAATTCTTCTGTTTCGTCGTCATTCATAGTCTGGAGAACTTCACTTGATACTGTATTGAATTTCTTCAGTTTCTGTAAGTAATTTACAGCGTTTTGGTCGAGATTCAAGTGACTTATCGCGAAACCGAAAATTTTGTTGCGTGTTCCGTTACGTGTGTAAATCATTCGCGTACAAACTCCTCGTGTTGCCAAATATGGTACTTGGCAAAACTGAATATTCGAACGCTGTGAACGCGCATTACACGTTTCAACTCCTTATGCGTTTCTGGTTTCCTCCAAAACAGTCTCTCTCTTTGCTCAAAAACATCGACAAGACAGTGAGGTTCAGAGAAATTCTGTCATACCTTGTGAATGGTGCTATCCTGGAAGCGATCAGCTTGATATGTTGTTACCGGGGCAATCTGCGTCAACCTTTGTTTCTTTACAAATTTGTTTTATGAAATACAACTGGCGGAAATTAAACATTATGACGCATTAAAAATAGAAATTAACGTAAAGCAACCACAGTTAACAAGACTGACAAATGTATGGACGTCGGATTGATTTCAATTTAGAGGCGGAAACCAACAACAAACTTTTGACTCCCGGTCGAAATCGAACTGGGACCACAAGGATTTAAAACAATTTATCACGGCTATTCAAATTGTTGTAGACATTTTTCATGATTGTAAAAAGCTATATTTTCATTTTATATTGTTGTATATTTTGAATTACAGATGAAGAGCCACTTTTGCAGTGGAAAAACTGTAATAAAGTCTTAATTATTATCATTATCATTAACATTATCATTATATCATTGTTTTTTATTTTTATTTTTATCAAATTGACGAAAGGTGGGCACTACCAAGCTCCCTTATAGCGTAATTGGAAATAAAAATAACAATTGAATAAAAAAAATACAGACTACCAACGTAGATGTAGATGTACAAAATTTGATGTACACATGTTCATCTTAATCTAATGTGACTGTATTGTGATTCTTTTGAAGCTCGTATTACAACCTACGAAGTATCTGTTGTAACTGGTGACGTCAGAGGGGCCGGGACCAATGCCAATGTTTATATCATTATGTATGGAGAGGAAGGAGATACGGGTGAGGGATGAGTGAAATAAGAATTTACTTGCCACACAGAACTAGATAGGCTTGTGTTGAACAGGAATTTGACGAAAAATGACTGATAGGAATATTTTTGTTTGAACGAAATTTGAACGTTTAGTCCATTTTAAAAGAAAAGTCTTCGCGGAGAACACGTTCATGCGTTGGGTTTGGCAAGGGGAGGGGAAGGGGTAACAAAGGGAAAAACATACGATTACACTGTGTTTTTGTAGGTAACAAATAAGTTGTATATTTATTTTTGTCACCATTAAAGATCTCTTTTTTTGGAGGTTATTGTTGTTGGTGGTGGTTTGGGGGGTGGGGGGATGTTGGATGGTCCGTTCTGATTTCAAAACATTTCTTTTGTTTTTGTACATCAAGTTACATCTTAATCTTTTCTATATTGCTCCTGTAAGAAATTGTTAATTCATTGCTAATTCAGTATAAACTTTTGTAATAGGACTTGGCATAATCGTGTTGTCTCTGCAAAATTGATGAGTAAGATTGTTTGTAATACATTTAAAATTTATTTGATACAATTGGGCTGTTTCTTAACAGGCAAAGTTCCTCTGAAAACCTCAAAAGCATTCAAGAACAAGTTTGAGCGTGGTCAGACAGATATCTTCAGTATTGACGCCAAAGTTGGAGAGGTTCAAAAGATAAGGTAAAACTTAAACACGCCAAAAGAATATGTAAAAAATTCTGTTTAGTTTTGACTCCTAATTTAGAGTTCTTTCTGTTCTTAATTCAAAAAGTAATTTCGGATTCAACACACAAGACCCGCAATCTTACAATCGAAATGTCAGTTTTTCAAATTCGGTTCGGCGTTTTCAAAGTTCAGTTGATATTTAACTAAGCTTTTATTACCACTACGCCTTGATCCCTAGGTTTATGTCAAGCGAGTTTCCTTTCAGGACCATTGAAAAATCCTCTGGGTGGATTTTTCGGGTTGTGCGACCAAATTATGATATTTTACATGTACTTATTTCACTTCAAACATGTTTTAAAGGGTGATATGATGACGAAACCTAAGCGGCCTTGATATACTCTCACTGCATGTAATATTTTTTCTTAAGTCAGAACCGTTTGGGTGGTTTGGATATGTGATTTTAATTGGCATAACAACCACACTACTCGTAATATCAACATTTCAAGAAATATTTCAAACACTCCAGAGGGTGTTTCATCACATTTGCAAATACCTCCAAGTTCGTCAAAATACTCTGCTGCGCGTCGTATATTCAACTGCTTCTCGGTGTTTGGAAATGTGATGAAACAAACTCACAGTTCGTAACATCGACTTTTTAAATCAATGTTCTCGTTGTAGGATTGGCCACGATAACAAAGGTGGTTTCGCCGGTTGGTTTTTGGATAAGGTGATACTCGATGCTCCGTCGCTCGGTCAGCGGGTGGTGTTCCCGTGTGGCCGCTGGCTGGACAAAGACAAAGATGACGGACAGTTGGAGAGAGAGCTGCTTCCTGGTGTGGACAGTGAGGAAGCGTACACACCATGTAAGGACATGATATCCACATCATAGCTCTCCGCTGCATTACTAGATAATCTCTGTTTGCAAACGGTTCATTAAGAGGGAGCGTAGGATTGGGAAAAGCTAAATTTTTTTTAGACTTTTTGACATCTCGTTTTAAGTTGGTTATTTTAAAAACTTACCTTATTACAGGAAATTAACGCTTCATGAAATTAACGCGAATTTTCCAAATTTGCGTTAATTTAAGTCACGTTAATTTTTGTGAGCGTTAATTTCCGCGCCATTAATTAAGTGGAGCGTTAATTTGGATTTTTTTTAGCAATATTTTATCAGGATGGAGATCCACCAGTATCGTTGGCACTGAAAAGAACGCTGGAAGTAGCGAGATTCGTTTGGATTTTGGATTTTGTTAACTTATTAACAGTGTGTTACAATAAATTTGTTCCTGTTGTCTCTACAAGTTCAGTTTCTTTGTGTGTGGTCGCGTTAATAAGCAAGTATTAAGTAACCTTAAATTACATGTATGGCATTACCTAAGTTCAGTAAACGTGTACAGCAAAATCAGTCAGTGTATGTCTTTACCTTTATGAATTAATTTGTTTAAGTAACTTAGTAAAAGTATGTTGTAACTTTCCTAGACGTGCCATATGAGGTGACAGTGTACACGAGCGACATGATGGGAGCTGGCACCTCAGCGCATGTGTACATTGTGTTGTACGGCTCCGATGGTTGCACTGAAGAAGTGTTGTTAGCAGACACGTCAAAGAAGCAAAAGGATTCCTTCAAGAGAGGCTCTGTTGACCAGTTCGTCAAGGAGGTGTGGTCTTTTGTTAGTAAAACTCTTCAGTTCCATCAAGGTTGCCTGTTGTGTTACAAGATCAAAGTAGAAACGGACAGCAAACCGAATCTTTGTACTGAATCCTAGTGAATATTGTGGGCTCGACATCAGAGCCAACGGTTTTCGTAAGATACTTTGCGAAGCAATAAGAGACGTATCGTTTCCCTCTTTCTCGTTTACGCTTTCAAGGGGGCAGAAGTTTTTCGTGTTTTTTCACGCCTTTTTACGGGGTTCGAACTAACTGTATTTGTACCTGCTTACAGCGTTTCTACGAGTTAAAGGAATTAATAACTTCGAGATACCCTGATACCCTTGCTTGCTCACGTAAATTATTTCATTTACTTATCGAATTGTCGCTTTCTCAGCTTGATAATGTCGGTGATGTGATCGAAAAGATCAGAATCGGGCACGACAACAAAGGTATGACACCTGGCTGGCATCTCGACCGGGTGGAGGTAAGGCGCTTGAAAGAAGACGGCGAGACCTCCACAACGTACACCTTCCCCTGCAAGCGCTGGCTGGCGAAGGATGAAGACGATGGGTCGGTTGTACGAGAGCTGATCCCTAGCAAGGTGATAGAGGAATCAGTGACGGAAGATGGAGAGTTTAAAACTAAAGAACTCGCTCAGGAAACACTTGAACGTAAGTGTGCTTTAGTGGGCGTCAAAACGCAAATTCGCCGCACAGAGCTCTGCATAATCAGGGTTGCCACAGTCAGGGAATGGCCAGGAAAAATAAGAATTCATCAGATCAGGGAAAAGTCAGGGAATTTTATTTTGGTTCAGAGAAAATCTCAGCGATGTGTTTTGTTTTGGAGACGGAGGCTATAATGCGCTACTACATCTGGCATTTTGTATTTTTTGTTGTTGGGGGGGAGGTCAGGGAAACTTTATTTATCAGAGAAAAGTCAGGGAATTTGGAAAACTGATTTCTTTAGCAACTATGATAGAATAATTTGTTTTAAATGATGTTTTAAATGTTTTAAACGTTCTGCCGGATCACTTTTTTAGTTCTTATTACCTACATGTTAATTATGCTTGATATTGTCAGGAGAATTTACATCCTGATCACTTTTGGTCCGCAAAGGTCGAGGATGGCAAAATGTTACTCAATATTTCTAGATGTAGTTCATTTTAAGAATTAACAGGGGAATTTCATTTGCAGTGCGAAAGTACAAAGTCCACGTCTTTACCGGTGACGTCAAAGGCGCGGGAACAGATGCTAACGTGTTCATTACCATATATGGAGAATACGGAGACACGGGCGAGAGACAACTTGGCAAGTCAGAAACATACAGTAACAAGTTTGAAAGAGGAAATGTGAGTGTTGATCTACGTTTCTGTGTTTAGTATACTAAAGCTGCAAATCCGAGCGATATAAGGAACATTTGTAAATAGCCTGTGAAGCAGTCGTTTCCTTCTGAGAACGTGAAAAGTGCGTTTTCTCCGTCACTTGGATACCCTCATACACATCCTTGTGCTCTTGGAATGGAAAGTACTGCTATGCGGGCTGGAGTTTGAAGAAAGCGTACTTCTGTGATTCCACTTCTTATGCTAACTTGAATGGACACTGTCACGAGCATTACCTGGAAAAGCCAAACGATACATTTATAATGGAAACCTAAAAATAATTGGTTTAGTTTTATTAAAAAATACTGTACTAATGCACTTGAACTATTAAATGAGTGGCATCACGAGTTACGCGTGCGTGAGGATTTTTAATCTCAAAGTCTCGGGAGGAGTTTTTTTCAAATTCTGCCTTTCTGTCTTAGAAAAGATCGTTGAAGACTATTTACAATTAACTCTGCCTTTAACTAACCCACCCTTCAATTAAACCTTCCTTCTAAAAGCACCGTTTTTACCAAAAATGCAGTAATATCCCTTTAAATCCCGCCTTAGTTTTTTCCGATAGGAATGTTTCAAAACACGCTTCTTATGCGAGACTCTTCTAAAAGTTGCTTTCTATTTTATTTTACAGGAAGATATTTTTACTCTAGAAGCAGCTGAACTTGGAAACATTTTCAAGGTTAAGCTTCGCCATGACAACTCCAATTTTAGTCCTTCTTGGTTTGTGGATCGTGTGGAAGTGCGAGATGTGGAAACCGACAAGCTTTATCCATTCGTCTGTGAGAGATGGCTATCTAAGAAGAAAGAAGAAGGAAAAATTCAACGTACACTTTATGTAAAAGGCTTTGAGGTATACCCACTAAATGAACAACTTCTCTAAATGTATTAGAAAGAGAGAAACTTTATAATGCGCGAATGAAAAATAATTGGTTCACTAGCGAAATTCTCGTTTCTGCTTGGTTCGCACCCGCCCCTATTAACTTATGGAATATATCATTTACTTCCTAACTTATTAACTAAACGAGATTATCACAGACTTCCTTCCATACTCCAATACGATTAATTGTTAATTGCAGGTTTGCTGAGATTGTCGACACGCTCTGTACGGTGTTTCTTGCAAAAATACATACACCCGTGGCATTTATCTTGATTGTTGAAAACCAGTTCACCAGACCTGCCTTCTAAATCCACTGGGTCGGGTGTCTAACTTATCGTCTACACTTTTTACTCGACAACACTCATTTTACAATTAGCGTTTCATCATTAACAAATGTATGCTTAAAGCTAATGTCACTCATTGCCTTGCCTTTTTTCTTCAGGGTGAACGCTCTACTCTGGGCGCCATGAGCCTGGGGTCTTTGAGCCAAAGCAGCAACCTCAGTCCACGAAGAAGCAGTCGTAGCAGTCTCGGAGGCAGTCGGAGCTCGTTACGTCGAAGCAACGAAAATTTACCGGCAGCGAGCCGAAGTGCGACTGCCGATGCTATTTTTATGGAGGAATTTGGTAAAGGCCGGAAGGAAGCAGCGGCTCCACGTGAAGGTAACAAACAAACTCGAAAGGAATTCTCCTTGCTGATTCCCAAACATTTCTTTAAAGTCAGTTGTGAGAATTAAGTTTTACATCAAGATAATATCCCGTAGTCGATAACTGTCTTGATTCTCATCACCTGTCTGTTTGACAATGTATTGTTGTTGTAAGGAGAAATTGGAAATTAATCATCAGTGAGCTTGTAATTCTAGGTGTCCTCTAGTCTAGCAGTTCATATTGTTTTTAGGTCTCGGGGCGTTGTTCTTGTTTGTCGTATTATCTCGAAGGGTGGCGAGCTTACCCCTTGATTTATCCGTAGCAGAAAGCATGCAAAATAAAATGAAGTTATAGTTTCATTTCTGTCTTCTTCTGTGAACTCTAAAGAACGTTCGTTTCTTCATCTTGTTTTTTTTTTGTCACAGCTATTGCGTATACCATCCGCGTGACCACAGGCGACCAATCAGATGCGGGTACTCAAGCGCAGGCGCACATAGTGCTTATCGGGAGCGAAGCAGCAACTGAAAAGATCCCCCTAGTGCTTATTCAGAGAGAAGGTTTCTCTCCAGGCCTAACGGAAACGTTTTCAGTGGAAGCTGCAGATGTCGGCGAAGTGAAGAAAGTCGAGCTGTCTCACAATGGTTATGGCGCGGATAGTGGCTGGCTCGTGAAGGAGGTTGAGGTGGATGTACCTACGAGTGGTAAAAAGTATTTCTTCCCTTGCAACAGATGGCTGTCACAGAACAATGAAGATGGAAAGGTGGTCCGCGTGTTGTCTGCGTCGGACGATCAGCTTGTCACCTACAAACCACGTAAGATATTTGCCATGTAATTAATGTTCTCGAAAGTAAACACTTAGATAATCAGGAAACCAATCACTGTGGTTGCAAAGGCGTAATGATGCGATCAACAATCGAAGGGAATATAACTTGCGCTGGTCATGATTACTTTAAATTTGCTTTTGTATTTGATTGGCTGAGAAACCGAGTAAGCGCTAAAAACATCATTACTTGCCAAACTAATATGAATTAGTGTTCTTTTTCTTACATAATGTCCTGCATACTGCAAAGATAACTTTTACCGACCGTTCATTTGTTCAAAATTGACAAGTACAACAGCTATCTACAAATTAGGAGGGAACGACTGCTGAGGACCACAAGATTACGATTTAAACAAAACTTATTGAAACTCAAGGCTTTCAATTTTAACTTCGAACTTCAAAATTGTGCACGAATCTTTCCTCCAACAATATTTGCAAGACTTAATGATAGAGCAAGATACATAAACTATTTTTCTATATATTACAGTATCAAGGAGAAACGCTTTTCCTTTCCATAGCTAATGTTTTGGTATCGGTATTTGCTTTGGAAAAATTAATGCGAAAAAATGCTCGATCTTCTTTCGCTTTACAGATGCTCCGTACGAGATCACCGTGTACACGGGTGACGTAAAATCAGCAGGAACAGACTCGGCCATCTCCATGACAATGTTCGGCTCTGAAGGTACAACTCCAGAGTTTGTGCTCGATAAAGATGAGTCTCGCTTTGAGCGCGGCGGTGTTGATCTGATAAGAATGGATCTGGATGATGTGGGAAAACTGCTGAAGGTCAGGATCGCAGTCGACGGCAAAGGAACGCGTCCTGATTGGTTCCTGGAAAAGGTATTGTATTTTATAGTTTGCTGTGAGCTAAATTTCGCGTTTAAAGTGAAAAAAAGTAGAGTTTGGATGTTTTGAACATCTTCTGGAACACAAAAAATGGGAAGCAGGTAAAGGACAATTTATGATTTAGTATTAAACAGGCGTATGGATGTTTAGTTTTGAAATTTTAAACACGACAATCAATGATAAACCCCAAGTTAATGACATTAGGAATTTTGTGAATAGAATGAGAAACGGGCAGGTCATAGCTTGAGCAAGAATTATAGCCATCAGGGGCATTAGCAACTACACAGTGGATGCCAAGAGAACAGAAAAAATTCCTAGGTTGAACGAAAGCAAGGTAGAAAGTAATGTATCAAACACGAGAGAGAGTGTTTCATCACATTTTTAAACACCGAGAAGATTGTTGAAAATACTACGCGCAGTGGAGTATTTTTGACGAACTTCGAGGTGTTTGGAAATGTGATGAAACACTCTCTCTAGTGTTTGATATATCTTCTCAATCGAAAATAAAACTTCCAAGTAAACGGCAAAATAAAATTGGAAAAAATGTATGCTAATTAAGATCGGATTTCTAAACTAGTTCTGAGTTCCTTTGTTTTAACTACATGGATTATTAATGAGTTTGAGAAGTTATGTTAGCATACATACAGGACCTACATGGATAAAGAGAATTCAAGCAGTAGGGGAATGACAGAGGGTAACATCCTACCGGAGTAACCATAATTAATAGTTATTATATTATTGCTTTCAACAGATGATCATAAGAAATATGGAGACGCATTGTGTGAGTGTGTTTAAATCCAATCAGTGGTTTTCCAAAACAGGAGATGGCAAGCTAGTCCAGGAAATACCAGCTGAAGTTGATGGTGAAGAAGTGTTAACCCGTAAGTTTTGTCATGCTCTGCCAATTAACATGAGGGAAAAATGTTCTTCCAACGAGACTGCAAAATAACAATTAAAATAACACGGAAATTAGAAAAAACATTGTTAACTGAGGAATAAAACGTTTTTGAAGTACAACAAACTAAGAGTTTTAATATTTCTTCTACTTTTTCTTCTCACAAAATCTTGACTTTGATCCATGCCAGCCAGATTCACTTAAAGAATATCCGAGTTACTTATTCGACAAATTCGCACGATGCCCATATATAGTCTGAAAGTCGTGGCTATCCGCCAGCCGTACATAACTGATATCCTGTGTTATTATTCAACAAATTCTCGCGATGCCCATATATGGTCAGAAAGTCATTGTTATCCGTCATCCGTACATATCAGATATCCTGCGATATACGTAGGTTGCCAAGATTCGTTTGAAATTTTGCAAAACGCTGCACAACCAAAGTTTTTCTCGTTGACAATTTGTTGAATAATAAAACAATTATCCTGTTCAATCTTGCGGATAATCGTCTGACTTAGTCCACTCGGCCTACGGTCTCGTCGGCTAAGTATCGGGCGATATTCCGCGCGATTTAGCAGGATAATTGTTGAATATACGTAGGTTGCCAAGATTCGGCCGAAGCATTTTCTAGTATAGCTGTAACTGCGTTTGGCTTACAATTTGTTTAATACTAAAACAATTTTCTTGCTCAATCTTGCGGAATATTCAGAATATCGTCTGATTTTAGCCAACCCGGCCTGCCGGCGGCCTCGTCGACTAAGTATCAGGCGATATTCCGCGGGATTTCGCCTAAAAGTTGTTATATATTCTTGTTTTGCCAAATATAGTAGTACAAGTAAATAGGAATACAACGCGTATAGGCCGTTTTTAAATGCTGTCACCCAATGTCACGCAATGTGTGGTGCGTCTGTGTCGGAAGCTAAATATCATCATTTTACTGTCACGTCTGTAAACAGGGACTTCATACAAGGTGAACGTGAAGACAGGTGATGTAATGGGGGCCGGAACGGATGCAAATGTGTGCATGATTATTTTTGGTGAAAACGGTGACAGTGGCGAGCTGGCGCTGAAGAACTCAGAAACTTACAAAGACAAGTTTGAAAGGAACCACACTGATGTGTTCTGTTTCAAGAACTTGTTAAGTTTAGGTAAGTAACAAAGGAAACTAGTTACTAAAGAAAGATACCGCCTCAGGCAAAATTTGGCATTTGTTCTCCATGTAACAACAACAACAACAACAACAACTTTATTGCACCCTTAATTAATTTAAATTACAATACAGACAAGAATTAAAATAAAATAAAGTGCATGCCTGCCCAAAATAACCATCATTGGCTAATAAGGTTGGGCAGACATCCTTAGTGCTTATAACAAAAGTTTTTAAAGGGGTCAGGTGTACTAAAGATTTAGTTAACAAATACACAAACACACAAACACACAAACATAATATAAGTTTACTTAAGAACTTTAGTGAAAAAAGGTGGAGAATAAAGTATATGGACAGATTAACTAGCAGAAGGAAGGAATTTAAAATTAGACTTATAAGTTGAACTGTAGATACAGTTCACATGACTGGATTATTTCATCCCCTATTTCTATTCAAATCAAGCTATCGTAGATCATAAAATGGAATGGAATTTAGAAGTAATGTTCTGAAACATTATAGAAGCTCTAGGTCCTAATTTGCTTTCCTGTGGGGCTGACATAAACCAGCTATACGTCTACTTTATCGTTTGAAGAAGAAAGTCATACCGGTACCTTGGCTATTCTTTACCTTTTAAAAGTCAATGACGTACACGTAACATTTGTAATGATACAGTAAACGTCGTGTATTTTTCTTTATTAAAGTGTCTCTTGTAATTTGTTACATGCTGTCTCTTCAGGTGAACTTACCAAAGTCCGCATTTGGCATGACAATAAATTCCTCGCGGCAAACTGGTTTCTTGAAAGTGTGGAAATCATCAACGAGTCTAACGACGAAAAGTATCTGTTTCCCTGCAACCGGTGGCTGGCTAAGGACAAAGATGATGGCAGTCTGATACGAGAGCTGACTTGTGCAAACCCCAAGAAGAGTAATGACTCACGGTCACCCATAAGTAAGTAACCAGTTGAAGGGCGCGCCTTCATCATAGGAAAATCAACAACAATGATTTGGTTTTGTAAATTAGTGCTCGACAGACAGGAACCTCTTAAACATGACCTGAGTTTTGGAAAATGAATATTGCAACGTGAAACTTCCAACTATAATTATTACTAGAAATTGCTCTCTTTGTATCTATAGAAAGTTCAGTTAGCATATACCTGTTACAGTTCTCGTGTAACCTCGAAAAATAATTTTCGCTTTGAAATCCAAAGCAATTTTAGGATTGGCCTCTTCAGCCCAACAGGTGTTGCTTTACAAACGTCTTATCACAGTTTGGTGCATTCCATTGTTTGTTGATACATAGAGAGCCATATTATTCAAGGCAGTTCGCAATTACCAGATGCATAGTGCTTTGTCTTGCCACTTTGGATTTCATGCTCACAATGTACAGTGTACGGAATTGTTTACTGCACATTTATGCCCTTCGGACGAGCAGTGACATTTCGAACCCTGCCTAATGTAAAATTGTGTACGATTCCTTTTTTATATTTTTGACAGCTTTCGAACTGACTTTCCTCACAAGTGACAAGCAACACGCTGGAACAACGCAAAACGCGTGGATCATACTTGAAGGAGAAGAACGAAAATCTCAGGAATATCAGATAGAAAACAGCCCCAAGAACAAAGTTCTGCGTCGAGGGCAAACCGACAGTTTTAAATTTGTGACTAAAAATTTGGGAAGTCTTACTCACGTTACAGTAGGACACCGCAGAAGAGAAGGATCCGCGGTCAAGGGGAGTGGGAAGGAGACTGGTTGGTTCTTACATGAAGTGATTGTTTCTCAAGTTCAGACTGGAGAAAAGTAAGCTTACTATACTGCTATACTATTTGCACTATTTGAATGCAGGGGTTGTCACGCAACTGAAGTAACCGAACTGGCTTTAAATCAAAGGAAACCTTAATCTTAACAAGTAATCGTTTACTAATGTAGTAAAATACCGAAGAGGTTATTGTTTTGGAGACAGGTGCGTGACATGCTGGCGTGACGTGTGATTAGCACGCGTAATTTCGTGTGCACAGTTACGCCATGAAACGTGTTTTCTGCCTTGAGAGGTTTTCCATTATCGCTAACGAACATTAATAATTAGCCCAACAGGAACAAGAAAGGTTAAGATCAGGGAGAGATTCGACGTATTACAAACTTGAAGAATTGGGACTCAACTTTTCAAGATACACCATTAATGACAAACTTCTCTACTTCTTTCAGTCTTCAACTTGATATATTAGAACCATTAGTGAGAACCCGAGTGAACTGGGTACCGATATCACGTGATCATCTCCTTGGTAATGGTTGTAAGATGTTGCTTCCTTTGTTTTCAGATACGTATTTCCCTGCCGTCAATGGATTCCTCTCAGCGCTGATAGGAATGATGCTGTTCGGCTGGAGTGCAAATCCTCCGAGAAGCCAAGGATGGCGACCATTAGAGGTACGACTGCTCTGCTGTTCTCAACATTCTTTACAAGGGAATCACGTTATTGAAATACGAAACTTTGTTAAACTTTTAGGTCCTTAATTTTTGCAAGTATGTCAGATCGCTAAGCTTGACCTTCCGAGTAACGAATTGTGAATAGTATTTAGAAAGACCACCTGTTGCTGACCAGGGTTGTATTTTGATATTAGAGATTACTGTTAGAACAACATTTCCTTAACACGCATAAATTCACTTCTTTCCACTCATTTTCACACAGTGTTTACCTATCTAGCAGTATGCAGGAATTTTGCTACATTTGAACCTAGTTCTATGGCCTAGCTTCCACTATTCTGTTGCTCAGTGGTAAAACATTCTTCCAGTCTGCTGAACGTTATAACCTCGACTCCTGTTGCAAGAATTGGGGTTTCTTTTTAGTGTAGCTTTGGTGATTGACTGACTACCTTCTTTCACAAACATTTAAGTTGCTAATAACCTTTTCTTTCATTGTTTCAGACCTTCAACCTGTTCAATATCTAGTAGATGTTGTCACAGCCGACGTCGCACACGCAGGAACTGATGCTAACGTGTCCATAACCTTATATGGCTCAAACGGCGACACTGGACAGAGACAGCTGACCAAAAAGTTCGTCAATTTGTTCGAGAGAGGAAAAACAGACGACTTCAAGATCGAAGCACTTGATCTTGGTCAGTTAACGCGCCTGCGCATAGAGCATGACAATAAAGGCTTTGGAGCCGGGTGGATGCTGGACAGAGTTGACGTCACGAATCTTACGAGTCAGGAGAAAGTGACTTTCGCTTGTGGCCAGTGGCTTGATAAGAAGAAAGGCGACGGAAAAATTTGTCGAGATCTGCTTCCATTACCAACTTAACTGCCATAGAGAAAACCTGTCTATCAACTGAAGTGAATTCTTGGTTAAGGACAAGATTGGCGATGGGGAGACGATCACGTGTCACGCTTCCATATATTCCATGCTAATTTTACGGATAACAGGGAAAGAATAGTGTTTTCAATTCTAATTATTGAGATGAAGCGAAGTGAAAATCGATACATTTTAAAAAGAGTATCTCCAACAATAGCTGTGTATCAGTAATGTTCCTCATAAAATGTTGGAAGTAATATATCAAACACGAGAGACGGTGTTTCATCGGGATATTCAAACACCGAGAAAAGAGTTGAAAATACGACGCGCAGCGGAGTATTTTTTGACGAAATTCGAGGTGTTTGGATAGCTGATGAAACACTGTCTCGAGTGTTTGATATATTTTCTCAATCGAAAGAAAAACTAAAAAGTAAACGGATAAATAAAATCGCAAAAAATCTATGCTAATTGAGACCGGCATTGTTGAATCCTCTTTCACGACTACGATTTTCTTTTTTTAAACTTGATGAATTATTAATGGTTTGAGAGGAAAAGAAAATAGGGTATACCTTACAGTTTGTTATTCTCGGCAGACCTTTAATTCTAACACTGTTGAACCTCCAAATTCTCATTTCCCTTATTGGCAATTGAGAGTAGTCATGGTATGAGAATAAAGACCTCAATGAATTACCATGTCGGAAAAAAATGCATTGACACACGCTAATCCGATGACAATATATGACAAAAACAAGGACAGTTGTTCTTTGTAGCAAGAGAGTTGTTTTAGCCACATAGCAGTGGGGTAACTTTTGTTGTAAACCCACATACTAAGGTTCATAATTCACAATTTTGAATTCGGAGATTGTGGGATGGAAATTGTTCCTCCAACTACTTACCCCATGAGAGCAAGGAAACATCCGGTCTGCGGAAAGTAAAGACGGCGAGGACATTTGTAGACTTGATAATAAGTAACTAATTGAACACTGATTCTCAATAGTATTTATACAATTCAACGTACATATGATGAATATATTATACGTCACTAGGAATATTTAAATGTATTTTAAAAAAAAGAAAAGGTTGCGTATTTTCTAACTCGCGTGGTTGATTGAAGCCCGTCTCGTTTGTGGGAGGTGGGCAACATCAGGGTGAAACGCACTGGTACCGAAGCCCCGACACAGCTACCGCGTGTAGCCGAGAGGGCCTGGCACGAATGCAGAACACAACGACTGAACAAGCAACATCCCTGGCTCATGAATTAATGGAAGAGATCGCACACAGCAATATACCTTTTCTAAATAAACAACAAAGACAAGGGGATAAAACACAATACAAAACGTAGGAACCCTTAGTTCACTACAAACGTTTCTCCTCGCTCGAGCCGTACGGGAATCCCAGGTGACGTCATTGTTTATATTTTGCCTCATTAGCATACGACTTTGCTAGAGAAGACAGCGTTCACTCTGGAATTCACTTAAAGAGTTTGAGAAGCTTAATAATGGAAAACATTTTCAGCTCTTTGCGCGTAATAATAAGGAAATACTGGCTCTCAATAATTGTAAAATGTCTGGTTGGCAAAAACGCAAAGCCGCCCACACATTCTTTGAAAAAAAATTTAAATTTTCAAACCTGCATCACAGATTAAAAAAAAACGTATTTAATACCTTAATTGTGCTCATATTTTTTGCAAAAGTAAATGGTGCAATGTTCTTTCAATATTCGGAATTGATACTATGGCTCTCGATCAGGAACTAAAATACTATGCTTATATAAAAGCAATATTGGAAACAAGCAATTCCGTGTTGCATAGTCGCCGTTCAGTAATTGTGTTTACGTCAGATTATGCAAAATATACAGAAAAACACGGCGTGTGCGGCTAGGTTTCCGCATTTGATCAACTAAAATACAGAAAATAAGAGGCGAAAAATTGTTTTGTAAAACTTAATTTTTGTAGCTAGAAATGGGGAATAGTAAAAAAAAAACCTTTGCATGCTGTACAGCATGCATTACAATCAAAGCAGCGCCTATCAAATGTTTTGCTCGGCCATTATATTTAAATTTAAATTTATGCTTTAAGGTGCCTAATAATCGAACTTGGATGCCCGCAGGTGGCAAAGCAAGACTTTATAACCGTTGGAACAATTTGTGCAAAGTTTACTGCGTCGCTTCCTATCAAATGTGATATGAATCACAAAACTAAGTAAACCGAAACTTTTGCAATTCTAAATGTCAAACAAAGTGTAAAACTTTAGGTCGGGATAGACCTTTAAAGTACTGATCTCCATTTCAGTCTACAAGTATTTAAAGAGGAAGTGGACAACCCTTAGACAGGGAATTCGAAAATCGGAAACCGGAATCCGAGAAAGCGTTGTATTAATATTGAAAATTCAGCAACGACCAATCGGAATGAAGAAGAAACTTGCTGTTGTTGTACCTCTTGTTCAACCACAGGCTTCCCAAGCTCAAAAGTCGTCTTTTTGATGTGTTTTTGAGAGCCCTTCGGCGGCCGACTCTACATACGTGGTGTATGCGACAGCTTGTGTATATAGAGAAATGTATGGGAAAATCACGGATTCTCTAAAATCGGGTAAATAACTATCTATTTTGAAATAAAGTTTACCTATCTCAAATGTGTCGCTTACTTGTGTCTTATGCCGAATTTGAAGCCATTCCGATGCCATTTAGCGAAGTTATTCGAAGTCGTTGTCTCCCCTTCTAAAAAGAAGGAAAGGCAGACCACTCCATCGAGCTCACTCCACAAATCGCTCTCTCCTCAAAAGGAAAAGTCCCAAATCGCAATAAAACCAACAGTTCCATAAAGCCCAATAAATTTCACTCCACATACGTGTGCTTCGGCGGTCGAAAGTCTCGTAAAGAACGAGAAATTTTGCTTTAAATTCGCCTATTCGGCTTTCCAGATGTGCTTGTGACCGACCCCGCGCCAACGGTCGTTACTCAACGACAAGTATCTGGTTTCATCCTCATTGTCAGCGCGTGACTTGGTTCAAATGGACCAATCAGAGTTGAGGATGAGTAACGACCGTTGGCGCGGGGTCGGTCACAAGCACATCTGGAAAGCCGAATAGGCGAATTTAAAGCAAAATTTCTCGTTCTTTACGAGACTTTCGACCGCCGAAGCACACGTATGTGGAGTGAAATTTATTGGGCTTTATGGAACTGTTGGTTTTATTGCGATTTGGGACTTTTCCTTTTGAGGAGAGAGCGATTTGTGGAGTGAGCTCTGGCCAGCGATCGATGGAGTGGTCTGCCTTTCCTTCTTTTTAGAAGGGGAGACAACGACTTCGAATAACTTAACTAAATGGCATCGGAATGGCTTCAAATTCGGCACAAGACACAAGTAAGCGACACATTTGAGGTAGGTAAACTTAATTTCAAAATAGATAGCTATTTACCCGATTTTAGAGAATCCGTGATTTTCCCATACATTTCTCTATATACACAAGCTGTCGCGTACACCACGTATGTAGAGTCGGCCGCCGAAGGGCTCTCAAAAACACATCAAAAAGACGACTTTTGAGCTTGGGAAGCCTGTGGTTCAACTTGATGTGAGATGATGCCATTGCTTACGCTATGCATGCAATAGAGCGCTATCAAGTGAATAAGTGTTCCAAGAAACACACAGTCCACTGTATAGTGATTTATTCCGCGCATATTGTAATCCATCCTTTGAACAATCGCGCTCAGACAAGAACGCAATTCTTGCATGGTTTTGAGGTGTCATGTGAGTACAACAATCAATCTCAGAACATCAATTGACGCCAGTGCGGTAAACATTTGCATAGCTTTACATAATATAACTGGCTGTGGTGTTTGTTTGGTACAGAAGCTATTCGTTTTTGTTTAATTTATCTCGAAAGTTGTCGTAAATTTAAGCCCTGACATCGGTCGTTACGAGCGCTCGTTTGGGTGAACCGAAAATCCTTAAAAACTCGAATGATCTGGTCAAGCGTGTTGTCGTATTAGTATAAGTACATGAAAGTCTTGCAACACACAAGAAATGAGCGAAATTTATTTTTCAAGCCAGATCGACCAGACTGCTATTACTGAGACAGTCTCTTAATTTGTAACAAAGAACACTCTTCATCCTTGGTACATGTTTGTAATGGTATTTACTCAGTTTTTGCCCAAGAGACTCTCAAGTAACAAATCTCATATTGGTCCCGTAGAAGGAAAAGCGTTATTTCAGAGAGTAATCTAAAAATAACTAACCGTGAGAACAGAATGTTGTAACTGGCTCGACGCCATATCTAGAATATCGCTGATACGAGATGCAGTAAAAATTATAGTTTCCCATTGTATTTTTCTATGTCGGATGAAAAAAGGCTCTCTAAGCTTAAAAGCAAGAAGGCGGTATTGAATGGAAATAACGGCTGCACGAATTTTTAACAAAAAAGAATTCAGAAAGTGAAGGTAGAATTCGCATATATTTTATTAGGTGCTTCATAAAACTGGAACAGATTATACAGCGTAATATTCCGTATTTAAAGTCAGAACTGGTTTTCTTTGGTTGTTCGGATTCTGATTTCCGGATTCCGGATTCCGGATTCCGGATTCCTGATTCTGTGATTCCGAATTCCGAATTCCAGTTGCCGGATTCCATATTTTAGGGTTGAAAGTTGCAAAAATAGAAGACACCTGTCCTGCCAACACGCAAAAAGCACTGACATTTATCTTTTTACATAAAAATAAATGCTCGCATGCTGTGGTCAAACAAAGAGTTACTCAAGATAGGTAGATAATTCTCCTAATATCATGGGTGACAAATTACTCCTTAATTTTGGCGCGAAATTTTAGCGCTATTTTATAATTTCACAGGTGGAATTACAAAATTGCCATGGCAACGTTTCCCATGTCTCAGTGCCAAGATGGCGTACAGGAGTTAAAAAGATGATTAATAGCTTAAACTTTGCACATTTTCGCTTGAATTTCTCCTTAACCAGTTTGTTTGGTCGTCTTATAAACTTTAAGTGATAACATAAATGGCATTGAGCGGATTTTTGAGCGTTTTACACGGGCGTCGTTTCCAGCCGGTTCGTTCATGACGATAGAATAAACAAATTAAAAAACTAAGATTGTAAGAGTAATTTGTCATCCATGATATTAAAAGGTAAAGGTAATTTTGACAAAACGCGCGTGAAATTATTTCCTAATTTCACTCGTCACCATTTGATTACCCATACTAATTATATAAACTACTGATCTTCAGAAAAACTGTGAAAGAAACCTACGAGAGTTATACGTTAATTTAACATTTTTAGATACTGATCGATCAGGGTCTCACTGATTGGTTGCGGTTTTACAAGCTCCTTGTTAAAAGCAGAGCAGCTGCAATGCATTGTCATCATAATTATTTGTTGGGTCTGATTTATTCAGTTATTTGACATTTTACAGAGACGTAGCCAGGCCGGGGGGATCTTGGGGTGCCTGTGACCCCACCTTTGTGAGATAATTTTTCAAGTAAACAACATACAAACCTTATAATTCAGGTGGCGGAAAAGCGGAAATCCGAAGAATCAGCACGCCGCATAACTCTTTTCTAGTGCTAGGCAGTTACATACTCCATTTTCAGGACCAAACATCTGCGCTGGAATATGTTAGTACCCTGGGTGTAACACAGTGTGACACCTCCCTTTCCCCTCCCCCTTTGGAAAATCTTAGTCACGCCCCAGTTGTAATGTGCAAACACTAAAGTATGAGATAATTCTTGGCGCTTTACTTATCCAGCAGGTAGCTCTTGTTATCGTGCTAGAAAACATGCAAGGTAACGCTACCGATCCATTGTTGTCCATTGATTGCTTTATCGTTGACTTCACTGCCAATTCTACAAAATTTCAAGACGATTTGAAGGCATTCTGTTGCGTGGTCAATTCGTTGCTTATTTTGCCAACAGTATTATTGAATGGATTAGTTATCATCACGATATGCAAAACTCCTTCCCTGCATTCGCCCTCCAACATTCTTCTTCTGTGTCTCGCCTGTGCGGACTTCATGAACGGTCTGATAACAGAACCGTTAGCTGTTATTCACTTGGTTGGCGAGATCACTTGGGACGCTCGGCTATTCTGTGTACCCGGAGCTGTCATGGAGTCCGCCGCTTGGTTTGCCAGCGGAATATCAGGAATAACTGTTCTTGCCTTAAGCGTCGATAGATTCCTCGCTGTTTATATGCATCTGCGTTACAACGAGATCGTAACAGTTCGCCGAACTTTAATTTTTGTGGCAGCGATATGGCCTCTTTTCACCGTCAATATATTCATGCGGTTTGTTGGAGTGAATAACAACATTTTTACAACAGTGAATGTCGTTGTCATATTCGCCTGTCTTGTCACAATAATGTTGATCTACTATAAAATATTTAGAACTGTAAGTTATCACATAGTTCAGATCCAAGCTCAAATTATAGCAGCTTCACAATCAGTTAGTGTTTCAGCAAACAAAGTTGATGAGGTCAAGGCTAGAAATTCACTGATGACGGTAGTATATATAGTGGGTTTGTTTTGGTTGTGTTATCTTCCGTTTGCTTGTACTCTTGTAAGCTATCTTATTGTAGGACTCACGCCATCTGCAAGAACAGCTTATAATGTAACGGCAATAGCGGTTTTTGCAAATTCAATTATTAATGCTGGACTGTACTGTTGGCGAATTTCAGAAATCCGCCAAGCGCTGCATAAATGTGCGAGAAACGTGTTAGGCAGAGTGGATACATGATCGACTTTATAGTTTGTTCACTTTTGTGACAAAATGGTGTAATATAAGACTTCTGTTGAATTATATACTGTTCAGTAAAAGCCTCTAGTGGTATTAATTTACATGAAAGAGTATGTATCTATCGATTTAGTCATCGAAATGCGTGTTCAGCTGTCGTGTGCAATTAATAAGCAGAGAATGAAGTTTGTATTATATAATTGTAACACTGGCTGCCTGCCCTTTTTAACTCTACAGTTATTTCAGGCAGCCAGACCCCTAATTACTTATTTATTTATACTATATATATTCTCTTTCTTGTAATTTATTAGGGTAAATAAAGTTGTTGTTGTTGTTGTTGTTGTTGTACAAGCACATGCTAAACAAATTCTAAGTTCTATTAAACATCCCGAAAGCTTATTCTAGCTGCCCACCAAAACTTATTAAAAAAACTGTCAGTTTCGATCGAAGATATGTCAGCTGACTCGAGGCTGTGTTTCATCACTTCGCTGAGCGTCGTGTCTTCGTTGTCGTGAAGTTTGATACCTGTACGTCCTTTGCTCCTATTAACACCAAATTCCAAATACCTCATTTTCACTTAATTTCGCGAGTACTAAAAAAATTTTGTGATTTTTTTCAAAATCGTGAAATTTAATTCTCGCGAAATATAATATCAATAACATCAATAGAATAATGGCAATTCAAACTGTTGCTTTATTAAACATGTCTCAGCTTCATGTTTAGGAGTTTTTTTTGTTTGATTTTGCCCCTCAGTTATCTTCCACTGCATCACTCTCGCAGTCCGAACTGTCCTCTGCCGCTAAGTTTATTTAGACTGTGCAATACCTTTTGCTTATATTTAGCCCGTTTTGTTTGCTATTGTTTACGATGGTGATCTTGTCATTTATGCTGTTACAGTTCTGAGGTTGAAGAATAGAAAAATTCGCGAAAATATACTCGCGAAATATGGCTGTTGATTTTTCGAGAAATTTAGTGATAATAAGGCAGGCAGCTCTTGCACTTTCTAAAGCTTTCAAAAGTCTCAAGTCCGATTCTCGTAACAGATGATGAAATCCTGGTAGCCACCACAACTCACCACCCGACTGTGAGATCGGAGATTATGCTTTGTGTGTTTACAAGCTCAGTGACCTGGGACAGCGACGATGGCAAAGTCAACTTTAGGCGCAGTTCGAGTTATTTTGTGAATTACGGAAGAGTGCAATCTTCGAAAGATATGTATTCTTTTCACGAGGCTCTGAGAGCACTGACTCTATTGTCAAATATGCGACAGTTGTAAGAAATATGGCTCTAAATATTGTGAATTCCAGATTTTAAAGATTTGTTAATCATGTGGACAAAAATTGAAACCCAAGTATGCTGTTCCGCCGGACCGGTATTTAGGTTTTTAAAAACAAACCATTTACTTGGCTTAAATCAAATTCTACCATGATAGCATTTTTACTTTGCCTTTGGTTTTGAATTTGTTACCGCCCCTAACCCCCCCCCCCCCCCCCCCCCTAGGACTGTTTCAACTGAAAAAAAAAATATGAATAAAGAGGAACAAAGTATGAAAAAAGTTAATCCGGCACAAATAATAAACAAACACAGGCTGTTTTCTGATAGTTAAATCACAATCTTATTACAAATTGCTTTTATTAACATTACGATCCCACTCTGTCTTTTCTTAAATACTTAAGTAGCGCATGACGGATTTCTCCAATACGCCAGCAGTAGAGTCCAGGGTTTATAATTGAATTTGCAAAAACGACTGTTGCCGTTATACCATAAGCTGTCCTTGTAGATGGCGTGAGTCCTACAGTAAGATAGCTTACAAGAGTACAAGCAAACGGAAGATAACACAACCAAAACAAACCAACTATATATACTACTGTCATTAGTGACTTTCTCGCTTTCAACTCATCAACTTTGTCTTCAGTAACACTTAATTGAGCCGCTGATATAACTTGAGCTTGGATCTGCACTCTGTGATAACTAACAATTCTGAATATTTTATAGTAGATCAACATTATTGTGACAAGACAGAGAAATATAACAACGGCATTTATGGTTATAAACAAGCGGTTATGTATTCCAATAAAACGCGTAAATATATTGACTGTAAACAGAGGCCATATCGCCGCCACAAAAATTAAAGTTCGGCGAACTGTTACGATCTCCTTGTAGCGCATATGCATATAAACAGCGAGGAATCTATCGACGCTTAAGGCAAGAACAGTTATTCCTGATATTCCGCTGGCAAACCAAGCGGCGGACTCCATGACAGCTCCGGGTACACAGAACAGCCGAGCGTCCCAAGTTATCTCGCCAACCAAGTGAATAACAGCTAACGGTTCTGTTATCAGACCGTTCATGAAGTCCGCACAGGCGAGACACAGAAGAAGAATGTTGGCAGGCGAACTGTTTAAAGAAGGAGTTTTCCATATTGTGACGATTGCCAATCCGTTCAATAAAATTGTGGGCAAAACAAGAATCGAGTTCACCACGCACACAAATATCTTCATAGAATCTTGAAATTTTGTAGAATTTTCAGTAAAGTCAAGGAAGAAACAATCGATGGATAATAATCGCTCCGAAGTATTGCCTCTCATATTTTCTGGCGTGATAATTTATCAAAGCTTTCCTTTCTAACATTTAACACCTCAGTGATCTGGATATTGGTGTGTGTTATCTCTTGTTGAATATTAGAGCCAATGAAATGTCAAAAGGCCGTGTGGCAAATTTAAGTCTTCGAACGCAGGTGTTCCAATTCATTTCACGACGTTAACATTATTTGTTTGCTTTGTTAAAAACTTAAAAGCATTTTCTAACCTGAACTTTTCTAATTTTTGACCTATTTTATTGGGTTTAAATCGAAAAGGAATCTCTTTGCTATTCATCTTCCGCGTCACAGTTCGTGAAGCTCTCATTACCAGCACAATATCTCATGAGAAAGAACTGGCGACTTCCGCTTGAGGGTAATATTGCCTCACCGTTGTCGATATCGTGCCTTTACATGTAAATTTACATGTTAACATGTAAATTCACATGCGTATAGCCAAGATAACGAACATTGTGCAAAAAATGCAGACTGCAGACCAACAGACTTCTTAGCATATGACTATATGATACCATTACCGTCACTGAGAGCTAATCGTAAACAGGCTAACCAGAGCGCTATTCAGGTGCAAACCGGAACGTTGTTCAGGCTAACTGATTGTTTAGGCTAATGTTAAAACCGGGTGACAGTCTCCAGTCTACATTTTTGGCACACCGGAAAACAAAAATCAGCAAAAGGATGTCAGGATGTTATGCGCTCACGTTAAATAAAGAACTAGCAAAAAATCTTAGAATCGTGGAAAGGTGGAATAATTTAAAATTTTAGGGAATCAGTCTCGGATGATTTAGTTGTTTTCATTAAATTTATATTAAATTTTACTCGCCCGCTTGGGTGGAAAAGGTACCCAGTCGGGGTAAGGTATCTCCAGTGGCGTATTTATTAAAGTATTTACCGAAAAATCATAGCCATGGAAATTTTAAATTGATTAAACCTTGTAAATGGAAAACAGCCGCTTACTCCGTTTTATCTGTTTACCTGATGTTTGAAAAATTACTTGTTAAGATTTAAAAAAAAAAATATGCAGCAAATATGTTTTTGCTGCAGAGAAAAGAAAAACAGCATACACCTTATTCCAAATTGGCGGAAAACCAAACATTATGTCTAGACATAACGTTGTTTATGTCGAGGCATCTTCATTTGATAACCCGCTGGGAGGATTCGTACCAGGTACGAAGTCAACCAATAAGATTTTAAGTCGGAGTTTGCTATGTAAAAGCAGGAAAAAATCGCTTAATTTGTCCTTCTATTCCTCGCCATTCAAGTGGCGAGAGCTCAAATATTCAAAGGTCTTTTATTCTAGGAACTTGCATCGATATAAAATAAATTATTCTTTTGCCTATAAATTAATTGGCCCTCGTTGCCTCGTTTTAAGCCAAAGATTCTTTTAAATTCTGCAGATGCGATCGAGGCAATGACGGCCAATTAACATAAAGACAAAAGCATATTGTATTTTCCGCCATTTTGTTAATTTTGGAATGAGGTGTAAAACATCGGATTAAGCAATTTCAGGCTTTTAGTGCATGGTAGATCAACATATGGTCACTTTGTACAGGTCCGCTGTATTAAAGTGTACTCATATAGTCACTCAATGTAAGCTTCATTGAACTGTCTTGTAGTACACTTATTTACAGTAGTTACAAGTATCTACACGGTCTACAGTACGTACGAGTATCTACGCCGTCTACAGTAGATACAACTATTTACAGCGTCTACAGCAATTTTAATTTTTTTGGTGACAAACGAAGATATAAATCGACCGTAAATGTAAACCATTATCAATTTTTTATATCAGTGTACGATTCAATGGACGAACGACTTGGCCTGCAGATATTCCTGTTGACAGCCAACACATGCTAACTCGATCATTTTTTTTTTCTAAATGTAACTGGGACGTGCTATTTTTGTCACATTTCATGCACCGTCCTTGCTTCTGTCACTGCAATCTTTTATGCGGTAATTTACGGGTAAAAATGTAAATGCTACCATCCGCGGATGCGACATTGTTCCCCCCGTCCTCAAGCGAGCATTTGTCGATTAGGTCTGGGTGGTGAGAGGCACTGTTGAGAGTGACTGGCTCCAAAACTCAACACAACGGCCACACACAGCTCAAACCCTGACCACTCGATCCAGGGTCCAACGCGCGAACCATAAGGCTACCACGTATCGCACGGTTACCAATCGCCTCACTTGTTTTTCTGTTCTGGGTCTTATCGCTTAGCACAAGGGAAGGATAACTAATATAAATTAACAAAGCCACACGCTCCTTCTTTATGTTTGGTTAGAGTCCCTCTCCTGGTCGACTTCATGTTCCAGGTTTGAGACAGACTGGTCGTAGTTTTTCATTGTTATACTTTCTTCACGAGGGTCGTCACGTAAAGGTTTCACCGTTGTAGATTTTGCTTTCAGGCTAAAAAGAAAAATAAGTGTAAGACTTCAGTCAAATTGCCCCTGCGTTACGTCTCACACTTTTTACGCATCATTGCCTGCGGTTTTACGCTTTTTGCATAACCTAACCCTTTGGTACTCGCATTAATATTCATCAGTGAACTGTTGTACTGCGAGAGTTGTGTCTTGATACTTTATCACTGTAGCGATCGCTAGTATGATTATTTGAGTTAACTACATTTTTTTCACCCTGATGAAGGTGGGACAGAGGCCATCGAAAATTTAGTGATAAATTAAACCTCAGATCGGATGAATCTAACTCAAATTGATTACCGGTATTCCCTATTTCTTTGTTCATGATTACAGATAAGAGACCCCGCTTACATCCTAAATGTGAAAAGAAACACAACACTAATATCTCACCACCAAAAGACGATCATAGAAATCAAGATGATGACGACCACTCCTGCACCAATTCCAATCGCAATCCACTTCCAGTCATTGCTGTTTGGCTCAACTGGTCCTGCATTTGGTGCCGTGGTCGGTGGGGTTGGTTTGAAGAATGCTTCTATATCAGAGATTTTTGCTCCAATAGCTGCCTCAAGCACGGACTTGTGCGTTGTAACAAGGTGTATCAATGCGCCGTGAGGGAGGACCGAGACATTTCCGATGAAAAGCTCAAGAGGCTGTTGCACGTAAAACGTCACCTGGAGAGAGCCCGTCGAGTTGCTAGGGTAACCAGGCAGTAGGTGAACCTGGTCAGCGGTGTAGAGTTCGGAAAATGGGGAACGTCTGATGGAAAAAAATAATAACTGAACACTTAAGATAGCCCTCGAAAAGAATATTACGTAATCAGAAAAGATGAGGAATAGTCGAACTAAAATGATTGCCACGCCAGCATCACGTGTAATCGCACGTGACGAACTACACTACATTTTCTTCATCACCTTACTCTCCTTGCTTGTTTTAGTGCGCATCTTGTCCGGTTCTCATTGCAGAAATCCGTTGCGACAGACGCCATTTTTTCTTTGAAAGACTTGTCGGTTTCAAAATCCCATTCAAACTGTCAAAGGAAACACCAACAACAGTTTCTGTTACTGGAATTGAATAAATTAGTGGCGGATATTCTCACTTTCATTTTGAACAATAAAGATTTAGTAATGCAAAGACAGGCAAAAATTAACGATAAAAACCGACGTTTCGGTGTCTTCATGACGCCATTGTCAATGAAAATTACAAAGTTTGCGGTGGTGCCCAGTATTTTCCCACAGTCACGGCTGAAAAAAATATTTGTGGTAACAGTGTCTCAAACAAGTTCTTACTTACGCCACTTTTACGCGAAATTAAGAACTGAACAGCTTCTTCCTTTTCTTTCTTTGATGGATCACGCGGTTCAGGCAGCACTGGCTTAGGTGCCGTCTCATTCTTCTCCAGACCTAAACGGAATTAACACAACCAGCTTTATACTTATCTCTTACCCATGTCCCCCTACGGCTAAATCTATTAAAATATGGAAGAGCTTTAAAGCTAAAATATACATACCTAAATAGTGTTGCATTTTTTAACAGAATCTTCTGTAAATAATTCTTTTTGTGCGTGCATACATCGCGCGCCTACTGTAACAAAGACACTGCATTGAAAAGGACCCCCACGTAAAGTATAGATTTGTTCTAAATTGCATCCAGGCTTGGTACGTAACTGACCATAGCCTAAACGGACAAATAATCGAAAAACTGTTGATTGTTGATTACCTCTGCATTTCCCATCGATAAAGTACAGGTCCTGTTCACATTCGCACTTGTAGGAACCGCGAGTGTTGACACACTTGTGGAACTCATCCGTGCAGTTGTATGTGTCTTCATCAAGACATTCATTGACATCTGATGAAAAACAACATAAGCAAATTAAAAGTCTTATTACTTGGAAGTAAATGTATATTTCTGCTTATTCGATAAAATGTTTTGGTTAGGGTTGGAGGAAACAACACCGAGGCACAACATTTTTGCGGAAGTTATATTTTCCGGAGTGGCGAGTTTTGCAAGCCTCCTTCGCAGACGTTTCTTTCGAGCCAAAAGAACGTCTTCGAAGGAGGCTATAAAATTTTTGCGGGTTTTATATCTAATTTTTGTGATTGGGAGAGACTGCGTCCAAAATCAATTCATGCGCATACGATTTAGCTATACTTTTCTTGCCCTAAGGGGCTTTTCAAAATAAAGTTGCCTCAAAATTAAACAGGATTGAGTGCTAAATACCTTCACAATCGTAACCATCTTTGTTCAATTCGAATCCATTTTGACACGAGCATTTATAACTTCCGGGGCTATTTTCACAAATCTGGCTGCAGCGATGGCGAGGATTAGCTGGATCACATTCATTGATGTCTTAGAAGAAAAAAAATGCAAAAGAAAATTGGTTTAAACAAACGTTTTTAAAAACATGTAGCAAGAGTCCACCTGTAGCAAATTTGGCCTAATGCAACTATTTTCGCGAAAAGAGATGATGACGATATATTTTCCTACTTTTATTAGTCCTATTTATTACTAGTAGTAATCATAGATTAGCGGAGTGCGTTCGGGTCAACTCCGCGCGTCTTTAGGAGCTGGCATAGACACAGAGATTTTGTACAAAGTCTTAAATATATCGTAAACTACTCTAGTAAAAGGTAGGTTTTCATTATATACAATAGTACTAAGGTATCTTATTGGTGCAAAGAAGTGGTTAATTTGTATATAACGGCGGCCTGAAACAGCGTTAAGTGAACAGTAGCAATGCTTGCTACGCTTTCCTTAACTTGCGATGTTCATAAACATACTCTTTTGTATTTTCTGAAGCAGTGAAGTAAATCACACAACTCAAAACAAAGCGACTAAATAAGCAACTGGAGCAAATCTTGGTAAAAGATGCGTATTAGATAACAACACGTGCGTATCAAATGGAAAAATGAAAGAAACTTGAAAGAAACTTTGTTTCGAATTCATTTCCAGTAAGAAGAGGCTAAAAAGTCATGCAACTCTGCACGCTAGAATTAATTATTCACTTGAGCAAGCTAAAGCGAAAGTTTTAATTGCAGCAGACGGCTTTGGCGCCCAGCTTTGGCATTTAATATTGTTCACTATAAAATGGATTTACCGATCCTTATAAAAGTTCCATCCAAAAGTTAAACTCGAAGCAATAATGCACGCTACCATCTTCTTCTCAGAAGTCTTGAGAAGCCGCATTAAGCCACTGTTCAAGTCTGAGATTTGTATTCAAAACGCATTTGGATGTCTTCGCGGAAGAAAGGATGGATCCTTCATCAAAAAGGTTTTTAGAACTCTGTACTCAATGATGTTCCAATTTCGAGCCACTTATCGTTTTTTACCGTTTCATTTTAAGCCCCAAACAGGGTATTTTTCGTGTTCAGAGTGAAAAACAGAGCACTGGAAGTTTCTAAGCGCCATTTCGAACTGCCCATTAAAGCGAGGTCGATAAAATGAAAGCGAGGCAATTTGCTTCCGCCCAGAATTTCCCCTGGTATACGCAGGACACCCAGTATGTGCAAAGGAAACCACACGAAATTAGCAATGCGTTCTCCTTCGTCGAACATAACAAAATCATCGTTTTAGATTTATATCTTCAGTTTGCGTCCAACAGAAGTTGGAAATGAGTATTTTGAACAGATAACCAAATATAGGAGCACTAACAGAATAACTTCAGTCAATGCTTGACAAACTGACCGATTTCTAAGAGAAAGTTTGCTTTTTCGTGAACACTGTCTGTTCCTCGAAGCTGTCGGAAAAATGCAAATTTCTAAGTTTTCTGGAATAGATAATGACTATGGAAACATTGTTATCTGTTTTTAGAACCTGAAAGCGCATTTACAAAGGCAAACTTTCTGGAACCATTCTTTCCCTATCTAAAGAATCACATCACGTACCTCTGCAAGTCTTCCCATCGTTCTCCAACTCGTAATTAGCAAAGCAGGCACATGTTGCTTGGTTATTGCTTCCTTTGAAGCAAACATGCTCACAGCCGGGATCAGGAGAACAAGGGTTTGTAGCTGGAAAGAAAGTCATTTGTGGGCTGAATCAGTATATGTATACAGAATCAGTATATTATTTTCTCATCGAGTTCATTTTGTGGCGTCGTAAATCATCTTAGAATAAAATAATAGGAACTGAAGATTTAAGTCATTCAGTCACTTACCACTTGACGTAAAGATGTCTGGAATTACTGTAAATCACATCGTTTTTCCTCACATAAAAGTGAATTTCCTCTTCCTATGGTAGACCTTTTTATAACTATCAGGTTTATCATACTGTTTCGGCCAAATAAAAGCGTTGCAAAGACAAGAACTGAGGGTTAAAACCAGCGAGAACAAGTTTGTCACAAACGTACCTAAACACTTTCTCCAGTCATTAGGATCAGGTTTGAAAAACTCGTTGCATGAACAGTTGTAGCTTCCTGCAGTGTTGCTGCACTTCTGCATGCAGTCATTGGTTGGCTCACATTCATTAATATCTGCAAGTGAATATTGTTATTGGCAAAGGATTTCGAAAGGATAGCAAGGCATGATAACAGCAAAAGCTCGCGCTAGCTATCAATAAACTCCGAAGAGTGATCAAAATTAAATTTCACCTCCAGTGCCGCTATATACATACTCCATCAGAACTCCACATGAGGTTGCCCATTTACCGAGTTGGAATTCGAGTTGGACTTTGGAGTTGGTCTTCGAGTTGACTTCGAGTTGGATTTTCGAGTTGCCGGGATATCGAATTGGATTTTCAAGTTGGATCTTTGGCCGGGATTGCTTGCGGTTAGCTCCAGTCCGGTTTGCGGTTAGTTCCACTCCGGTTCGCTTGCACTCCTGTTTGCTTGCGGTTAGCTTCCCTTTGATTGTTAGGGCAACAATATATCGTATGCTTACAGCATATATACTTTAAAAATTTGGTTTATTGTCGGTCAGTACTCGAAAATCCAAATCGAAATCCAACTCGAGATCTAACTCGAAATCCTATCTCGGAAATTAATGTGTCCCATCACAAAGCCACGAGAATTGCAAGTAGGAAATTGCTTTGAAAGTTGATTTTTTTATGTTCAAAACGTTTATCATTAAATACAACATTAGGGCTCGTGTACAAAAGTAACTAACGAAAATAGCTGGTGCTGGGTCAGGTTTGGTATAATCAAAGACGCGTTTTGAGCAGCACACGTGGATAGTGGCAATGCGGTTACATCCCTTACCATCACAGCTGTTGTCATCGGCGTTTAGTTTGTATCCGTCCCTGCAATCACAGAAGAAAGAGGCCGGCAGATTCACACAAAGCTGCTCACAGTTGTTCGTTGATCTACTTTGACATTCATCAAAATCTGAAAGAAAAGAGCAAACAAAATAGATAGAAACTTTAAAAGTCATCAACTACCAAACCCAAACAGTTTATTGATAGCCTTTTTGAATGGATATTATACCAGTACATTGTCTGATTGCAGTGCATAATGGTGCAGATTTTCAAGGCACTTCAGTCTGAGAGGTCCTGACAGACTGTTTATCATTTACAAAACAATTTCGGAACCTTCATGTGGGATTTTCCTTCCGGGAAAAATGTGTTTCATTTGAAGTTTTCCAAAGACTTTTTAAAGAACCCGCCGTTTCGGTTGAAGCGCAAAATTTGGCATGGCCGTTGAAGCCGAAGAACTGGAACTGCCTCAAAAGAGGCAAAACGGCAAATGGGACACTAATTAACTTCCCCATGAAACTCGCATACATTAAACTTCCCACTTTATCTCTCGATTACAGCTCGATTTGTATCCCCAGATATGTTATTATACCAGTTCGAAGCGGTCCGATAGATAAACGTTAAGTTTTTGTTCGTTTCTCAATAAATGCTAAAATGTTGCATATAACGTTCAACTCACCTACACACTGAGCGCCATTTCCAGTATATCCGGATGGACAAGGGCCACATTCATATCCACTAACATTGGCTGGCGGTGGAAGATCAATGCATTTAACTCCTGTATAGCACGGCTGACCATTCATCTCGCAGGCGTCAATGTCACTGTCACAGAACCTTCCTGTGTATCCTCCCTGACATGCGCAGCCCATGTATACAAACTTGCTGTCCGTGTTGACCTTGTCGCCCTCTTCTGGTGGCACACACTGACCACCACGTTGGCAGGCGCACATGTTAATCGTTGGACTCCAGGTGGTACTTGCGCCTTTGTCGTCAGTAGCAACGAACGATAGATTGAACTACAATAAAAGAAAGAGGAAATTTTGACTCCATACTCCGAGATCACGGATAATTTCGTAATCTGTCCCAATCTTCGTCTTATTTCATTGCGAGGAAGTTGTTCGACTATAGCCTACCTTTTCTGATGATTTAACATTCCAAGTAAAGTAAAGAATGTTTCCATTTTGGTTTACTGTGACTCCTTCGGGCTTGTTTATCACACGGAACTTAATTGTATCGTTATCCACAGCAGTGATATTCAGCTCAACCGTTTCGTAAAGTGTGGCATTTATTACATTTGAAGCGGTAACTATCTTGGGTGGGAAGTTGTCTGCGAAGTCAAGACGTAAAGGAAAGGTATGACAGTTAACAGTTATTATCCAACATAGCAACCAACTTATGCAGCTAAGCAACAGCGAGCTTTTATATTTATCAATTGCAAGTGGAATCAGGTTTTATGAGGGTCATACTGTAGTATCGTATTGCCTATATTTTTTCATAACTTGGACTTTAAACACGTTTAACATTTGTTGGAATTTTTAAAATAAAAAACCTCACGTTTTTTGAGAAGATGGTCAATTTTGACTGGAGGGAAAGTATGAACCCTATCTGTAAACAGTAATTAGAAAAGAAGCAAAAATAAGAAATGCACATTGCACATAGCAAATGTTTGACCATAGGTTTATTATATGGCCATATCCCACAAGGACTGCGAACAACTAAATTCACGAATTCGACTGGCTAAAATCGATATTGACCGCGTTTTATATTTTTCCATCTAGACAGGCATCTGGACTGGTTACACATGCGGTCAGAAATTTTCAAACAATGTTAATTAAACATGTTTTTATTTTGCCACTAAGTGGAAGAGACACAAGTAGGCACAAGTTTTTAACATGCATCTACTTGCGCCGTTTGGCCAGGCCTTAGCGAAAATAGGAACCCATTCATGTCCAACTGCCAATAACAGTGAATGACATGATGCCTAAGCCGTTGAACAAATTTTTACGTACTTTTTGTCGATAATGTTGTTATATTTATAAAAAATTATGTTATTTTCCGTAGCTTACCAAGTTTGTTTGATTCGTTCACCAACTGAATATTTATATCTTTCGTTACTATGCCAACAGACAAGTCGTTCGTGGAGGCCACATCAAATAGGCACTCATGATCACCTCCACACTCGGCTTCAGCTTTTTCTTTTGTTTTGTTGCTATCCCATTTGATATCATCCACAAACATGGGCTCGAAATCAGGCTTAGAAAAGGTATCGACGCTTTCATTGAGACCATAAGTAAACAGAGATTGAGATTGGTTGATTTGCCCTGCAAAGAAAGTCACCGTGAATCACACAGATTACGTACCACGTTCGGTTTATCAATCTTCTAACTGGAACATTTCAATACACTTACACTTAACACCAAACCCAAAGTGAATCTCTTTCGGTGTTGACGATGATGACAAAACTGTCCCATCAGGCAATGTGAAGTCGTCATCTGGGTTATCATTCCACGTTCCCAGCAATCCTTTGGTTGCATTCTTGTAATCTTCTGCGGGAGTAACGACGAATGACAGCATTTCCTTTTTCTCGCAGAACTTCACTGACATTGTTGACGGAAAAGACACTTGTAGACACTTTTCTTCTGGTTTTGACACAGATAGATTTCTACCGACTTCTACACTTCGGTTTGTCAGGTTGTTGTAGCCATCGTAGATTGCCTGGTCTATCAGAATATTGAATCCACCTAAGAACGGCAGGAAAAACAGTAAATTTGCAATTCTACCATCGTTTGTACCCTTTTAACTATCATCTATCTTTTTGGTATCGCATTTCTCCTGGATCATTTTGCTTCCAATTAGTTTAACCAGACAAGAATAGTTGCATGCCATTTTTGTTTATGACAAGTTTTATGTACAATCTCTCACCTCCTTTCCTCACTTGAACTTCAATGATACTCGTAGTTTCTTCTTTAGCAGCTCCGGCAGAGAAGATTGTGGCCGTTGTTGAATTTCCTTGGGCAGCTTTTGTTCTGGCCTGCAGCTGGAACGTTCCATTTTGTGCATCAATCATGACGTACTCGCCCAGTCCATTAAATGTGTAATTCCCACCATCCAGTGTCCTGATATGAGGATCACAGCAGAACGAACCTTGGAGAGTCAAACTGTAATTCAGTATCATGCTAAAGAACAATTTTTGACATAGAACTCCACCTACGGGACTGATACCATGCTGCAGGCTCCCATGTTTGTTCGCAGTGGGAATTTGAGTGTTTTTATTATCCTGAGAGCATACCCATGGAAGAGCCTTAACTTGCACGGTAACACAAGCTCATCCGCAAAACGGTTGATAATAAGTTTGCCGAAAGCATCCTACAATAGTGCAGTCCCCTATATTCAAAGTTGTAAAACGCGGCGAAGCGAGAGCTAAACTGTGATAACATAGTTTAGTCGGCATGATAGGCATGGCATACTGTTTACATGGCATGGTGGGTGAAACTTTAGTTTTCCTTAGTGCAGTACAGTGCAGTGTCGTGTGGGGTGGTGCGGTGTGGTGTACTGTCCTGTGCTATGGTTCATTGTTATATGTGCTCTACACATCAGTTATATGCACTTTTAAAACTTACGTCGTACTGGAGGTATGTAAAGTGAACAGCTGTCGGATGGACGATAAAAGTAAAACAAATCGCACAAATGTGTATCAACACAGCAATATTTATAGGCCTCCTGGTCCGAATAAACATTTTCTATTACATTCGTCTCATCGAACCAGTTATAAACTGCTGTTACTTCGACGCGACCGCCGTCAGGAGGCCCAACCTTGAGAGAGCCCCAGTCTTCCCACTGCGTGGAGTAGCAGCATTTCTGTCTCAACTGAAAACCTCTCAATCCTGTACGATCATTGGAATACGGGATGAACTTAGAACGCCTGGAATGATAACACATTTCGGGCCACGAATACCACCATCTCCACGAGAATCTTCCCCAATCCAGCCAGGCCTGCCACTCAGTACAAGGGCAAGCCATCTGCCAGTCTGAACGTATTAGCTGCTCGTACCATCTATGCACGTCTACTTTTTTCTGAAGGAAAGTCCATGCTAAACACTTATCCAAGGCATTTTCTGCATCGCTGTTTTCAATTCTCCAAAAATATCTTCCCAGCAAATCTGTATTTCCTACTTTTTTGTCGAGGTTGTACATTCCAAACAGAGTACCGGAGCTGAAAAGAACGTCAAAAAAATGTGAACGTACTTACATTGCTTGTTGAGAAACAATTCATGGTGATGATTTAAAACATTTCCTTTTAGCAAATATAAAATGTGTATTCTCTATTTTCCAATTGCCCATAATACACTTTGTTTTCCCTCCAAATTTTGCATAAAACAACAAAACAATAGTTTATGCAAAATTTGGGGGGCAAACGAAGTGTATTATGGGCAATTGGAAAATAGAGAATGGTCATTTGATCCTGGTTTTCTCGCTTGCACTACAGATGGTATTTGTAGTGCAGCAGGTGGGAATGCTCCCACATGCAAAAGCCAAATCACCAAACTAAAAAAGTGCGCCTTATGTTATTCTTACCCTTTGATGTTAAAGTAGTTTTTACCATCATCCCCTGCGTTCCAGCCAGCAACAGGAAGACCATAGTAGCCAGTCCAATAACGGTAATAATTCCTGTACGAATTAAAGATTTTAAAAAACAAAAAAAACAAAAAACATCCGCTAAAATGATGCGGATGTTTTTACTCTGACGAGGAATACAACGAACTTATATTGGTTCTGCCTGTTTCGTTAGCCGAAGAAAGACGGCTTTTCTGTTTGGTTAAATCGTTTTATTGTGTTACAAGCCAGTGCATGCCTATTCATTCAGGACTTTCACACAGTGTGTGCCTATGTTACCTGATTGCTTGAATTACAGATTGACCCCCCACCGTGACAATTTCTGTCAAAAAGTTTTCTTGAATGAAATAAAGTCGGAGAGTGGAACGTTATAGACGTTAATAATAAGCTACTCGGAATGCCAGTAATAGGCCAGTTTCGTACTCTCGGTTTTGAACTGGAACTAGCATGCAATGGAGGCTAATGCGGGGGAATATAATTAAAAACAGCTTCATATCATTTGCATTAGAAAAGATTTACCCGCATTAGCCTCAATTGCAAGCTAGTTCCAGTTCGATACCGAGGATACGAAAACGGCCTATTGTACATTCGTGTAAGGGGTGACGATATGGACTTGCTGTACTAAAACATTGCTTTGTATTGTTGGCACAGTTCGTTTACAAACAATGGAAGTCAAATGTTGTAGTCATCTTATTAATAATCCTGACATTCTATGTAGGAAGATTTCTCGGACACACTAAATGTATTTTTGTCTCTCAGAGTTATTGTCATATCATAAAAACTGACCTATCTTCCTTCACATTTTGCAAGTAAGCGGTAAGGTACTTACTTATTACTGTGTGTTGCAAAAACACTTACCGAGTCGCTGGAACTACCCACTGAATTCCGCCGTGTGGGTAATTGTACATCAAGAAAGTATTAAATCCATTGGTTATTAAGACAGCTTGGAAGGTGTTACTCTGCAAGAAATATTCGGTGTGCCGTTGTTGAAATATGATTAATTTGCCCTAAATCTAAACATGTTCTTGTTTCCACTCGAGGTAATCATATTTTCTGCCGACGTTTCCCCTATCAAGGAAAATACATAGTTTGAGACTTTACTTTTCATGTATTTTATTTCTAGCTTTATAAATCTTGAAACCTTTGCCATATGTTTCAGATGCATAAAAAGTTACTCAAGGATAGTTTAATAGGCAAATTACCTCTTTGCAAGAATAGTTATTATAGCGATAATACACGTAAGGACAGAGCTTCTCCCATGTCACAACAAGAACCCAAGTAGCTTCAAAGTTGGCAAATTTTCCAGTGTAGCGCTGTACATCCTCTGTGGCAATTCCTAGGATATCGGCAGAGCTGTCCTTGGTTTTGGGCTTGTATACTTGATAATACACCTTTGAAAAATCGGCTCTAAACGCGTAATAAGTATCGGTGGTGGCCCAGAACGGTGCGATAACAGCCATATTTTGCAACCACCGGTAAACACCAAACTTCCGCGGCCACCACCAGCTCCATTCATAATTCAGTTGGATTATACCATTGCGACATATCTATAAAATATGGAACACTATATAACTATTTAAGCTTTAAATGACTTCTTTATAGCTGGAATAGCTTGCTACTAAATTGCAAAAAATTTGGTTACTGCGTGGCGTCATAAAATCCAAACTGGCATCACACCAGTGCTGGTGGTGGTGAAGGGGTGAAGGTTAAGAGAGGGAAATAAAAAAATAAAGAAGTTTGCAAACTGGTAAACCAGTTGCTTTCTTTCGATATTAGAACTGGTATTCTTTTAAAGAAATCCAGTGAACAAAATGATGTAAAACATATTGCGAGATACCTACATACAACTTGTAATGCCTCTTCGAGAATAACGGAAATCCAGTCCAATCTGTATTGATCCTCAAGCAGTGGTCGGAGTAATAATATGGAGAATCTTCAAGGCGAAACTCATTGTCATTGTGTTTGGGGCCATATGGATACATGTTGTTTTCAGATGCTTTACATTGCAAGGAGAAAAAGAAATAAACACTCATTTTAATCACATACAATTTTAATACAGTGTAGAATTCTATTTACGTAAGCGTACCTTCAAAATGATATTTCAGTTTTGCATGAAAATTGATAGCGGAGCTCCCGCGGGCGCCGAAGGCGCCCGCGGGCGGAGCTCCATACCCATAGAAAATGGGAAATCCATCAAGCCAAGAAAATTTGGTGGTCGCCCGCGTCCGTCCGTCCGTACGTACGCACGGATTAGGCCTGGGACGAGTTTATCTTTGTCCTTGATTTGGAGTCCTTCTTACGCAAAAACTTAAAGTAACACAAAAAGATTTTTTGGTTTGTTGAGAGTTGTCATAGAAACTTGTAAGAACACTGTATTACTTCAGCGTTTTTTTTCTAACCGCGCGGCCATGGGCCGAGCGCGGTTCTTGCTCTGCACGGGATTTATTAGTCGTCGTATTTTTTTTGTCGGTGACCAGACCCAAACCTCCACTCGGCCAAATCGTGATTGGGACTTTGCATCACGCAACCTGTGATGTTTGTTCGCCAAAAAGCTGTTGAAACATTATTGTACCGAAAATGTAGCGGATATTGTTTTCTTTATTGTGTATAAAGTATATTTTCTTTTGGTTTTATCGAAGCGTTCGATTCAAAGCGAATGTTGAATACACTGAAAAAGGTATTACGTCAGCCATGGAATGCGCTGATGTTGCAGGTTTCACTTTCGTTACGTGACAAATAACATTGTGTTTCATTTGCATGTTTATGTCGGCAGAAGCGACGGTCATTAATTTTATTTGTTTCCTCTTCTGCGAGTATTTCTTGTGGGTTTAGGCAATCGAAGTGAATTCTTTGGCTATTTCCTTGAAGTGAGTTCAAATATTTGAAAGGAAATGAAATATTTGCGTAAACAATTGAGCGTGCCCGAACGTGCAGGGGTTACGTCATTAGAAGGGAAAAACCCCCAAGCTAAAGATAGCCGGGGACAACGTAAACCTCGGATTGTGTGACTAACGTGACTACTTTGCTAGTCCTTTACTCATAATGCAAACAGATTAAATTTAACCGTGACTTTTGAGAAAGAAAACTGTTAATTAGCCAAAAATATAAGCGCGGTTTTAAGTTGCTATAGCAACTTCTTGTTTCTCATGTTTTCTCATGATCTGGACATTTCATTTCAACTTAAACGAAGCGGTTGTATGAAAAGGCGGCAAATAGTTGGTACGTTGTTCACTTTTTAACCTGAATGAAAGACGCGAAGAAAGATCAAAGCATGCTGGAAAACATAGTTCTTCGTGAATATTTCTCGCTCTATTTACTCATCTACATCATGAAAACTCATACCAAATGATTTAGGACAACCTCTTAACGGGAAGATCCGAAATAATTCAGTGATAATTGCCGCCTTGAACATGATATACATCGGACAACACCGAGAGTTGAAGCACTGCGGCTAACCAAGGCTGAAAAATTAATTGAGCTGACATTGAGCTAAAATAAAAGTGAGCTCAGAGCCGGTGAAGTTCACTAAGTGATGGATAAAAGACTGTTACAGTGTAACAGCTACACCGAAAGGAAAGGAGAGATCAATCTTCGCTGATAATTCAAAACATGTATATGCCGCTGGTGTTGGAGTAAGCCGTACAACGAGTGGCGTTTTCGTTTCTGATATATATTGTGCTGGTTTGAAATTTTTGCCCTGCAGAATTTACAAGCCTTCCCCAAACTTGAGGTAACAAACGTAAATGTATATATGCAGTAAGCATAAGTTTGATTTTATTGTGAGAATCTGTTTATACTATACTTCATTTATGAACGAATTTGAAGTAGTGTCGGTTTTCAGATCTTCCTGTATGATTCAATTAATGCTGCTCACAAACCTGTTCATGTTTGTACATTTCATACAGACATTGTTTATTAAATATTTCGTTTAGGTTAATTGTTTTGTACTTTAGTTAGTGGAGTTAACTGTGATGTCCATGATTGACCATGATTGGATTTTGATAACAATAAGCTTATCAAATTATTTTTCACGGATCAAAATCACGATTTCGCTTTATAAATTACAAACTACACGTACAGAAAAATCCTGCGAAACAAAACCGAGTAAAACTACTCAGGATACTGCACACCAATATACATTTAAGCGATCTATTATCCAACCGCTCTTTTTTATACTCGCTTGCATTTGTTTTGTTGCTCTTATCAGCGAGTGTGTTGAAATCGTAAACCAATATTTCGCCGATTTCTTTGCGAGTTACCTGTGCTTGGCTGAGCAAGTTCAGACTTAACCTTCCGCATATTTGCTTACCAGAAATGAAGAAAATTGAATCAGTTCTCTGCATAAAATTTTATAAGGTTTTTAGCAAGGCGTACTGTAGTCGTAAATTCCACAAATCCACAAAATTTATCCAACCATCGAGATCGCTTACAAAGGGTTACGATTATGTTGGAGATTTTCCCTGAAAAATCCAAACTACAAATCTACAAAAACATGGCGACTGTTTTTTCGTCCTCTAAAGACGCGGCCGCTAAGCCCATTGGGTTTACAGGGTACCCAACATGACAAATAACAAAACGCAACAAAGTATCGAACTAAGGTTACAACATTCCGCCCCCCATGAACGCACATGTTAAGGACAAGTTCATAGTCCATAGTCAATAATCTCGTGTCAGTCTCACAGTTCACGGTGCTTCTTCAGAACTTGATCCTTCAAGCAAACAAATCTTCGTGATTGGCCGTTTGTAGGTCGAACCTTTGGCTTTCACTTCCGCACTCCTAACCAATCCGTCTGGTCCAGGAAACACATGGATCACCCGTCCGATGGGCCACTGGTTTCTTGGAACATTGTCGTCAGCAATAAGAACTAACTCGCCAACTGCCAAATTCTTATGTGTCTTGTGCCACTTCTGGCGTTCTTGCAAAGAGGGAATGTATTCCCTGAGCCAACGCTTCCAATAATGATTAGCGAGAATCTGCGCCTGGCGCCATCGCTTTCGGCTAAATTTGTCGCTACCGTCAACCATTTCTGGGGGTAGATTCGCCGTGGGACGAATGTTCAGGAAATGACCAGGTGTAAGAGGCTCATCGTCATCTGGGGTCGAGGAGTTCCTTGTCAATGGCCTGGAGTTGGCGATTCGTTCAGCCTCGGTGAACACTGTTTGGAGAACTTCTTCATTGATGAGATCTTTACCAAGGATAGCCTTCAAACTCCTCTTCACTGATTTTACAAGTCTTTCCCAAACTCCGGACATGTGGGACGCTCCCGGAGGGTGAAACACCCACTTACAGCCACGCTGCATCAACTCTCCACCCACTTTCTTAGTGTCGATCCGTTCAATAGCCTCTTTAATTTCCCGATCGGCCCCAACGAAGTTTGTTCCATTGTCCGACCGAAGCTCCTTGACATGACCCCTTCTATTAAGAAATCTCATCAACAACAAGATGAAATCATCCGTTTCTAGTGATCTTGCGACTTCAAGATGCACGGCTCGAGAATTCATGCATACGAATATAGCGCCCCATCGCTTCTCTGCAACCTTTCCTCTGCCTCTCTTCACATAAAATGGGCCAAAATAGTCCACTCCCGAATATGTAAATGGTGGCTCGTAGGGCGTCAACCTAATCTTTGGTAATTCTGCCATTGCTTGACTCATCCTTGGCGCCATTCGTTTCTTGCATGATATGCACCTCCCAATTACCTCTTTTACAGCTGCTCTTCCCTTTACCACCCAGAACTGCTCCCGGAGAAGGGACAAAACTTGTTCGACTCCGCAATGTCCATTTCTCTCGTGTACATAGCGTATCAGGATGGTGGTAATGTGATGATTTTTAGGCAAGATCATAGGGTTCATAGCATCAGGGGAAATGGGTGCTTTTGAAATCCTACCACCAACTCTCAAGACACCATCACTCATGATCACTGGCTTAAGCTTCACAATGTTGCTTGACACCTTCACTTGTCGTCCGGCTCTGAGATCCTTTACCTCTTGCGGAAAGGCTCCCTTCTGAACCAGCGTGACCACTTCTCTCTTTGATTTCTCAAGCTCCTCTTGGCTGATACACCGTGGAATCTCGTGCGTACTTGACTCTTCTTTTTTCTTTCCTGAGAACCACTTGATCCACTGCAGAAATTTTAGTAACCAGGCAACTGTGCGAAGGAGAGTGATCCAGCTAGAAAATCGGGTCAGAAGACCATTCAGCGGTGCTGTCGGGACAACTGTGGTCAGATACACCTCCTTCTTTATCTCAAGCTTCTCTATCGCCACCTCATACTTGCGGTCTGGCCATTGTTCCTCACTTTTCCACAGGAAGGACGGGCCCTTCAGCCAACGCTCATTCTTCAGAAATTCATTCATCTCAAGGCCTCGACTGACGTCATCAGCGGGGTTTAGCTTGCCTGGACAATGTCTCCATTGTTCTGGGACTGTGAGGTCCCTAATCTCTGCAATTCGATTTGCTACATACGTTTGAAATCGCCGGTTCTCATTGTAGATATAGTTCAGAGTGATCATTGAATCTGTCCAAAAAACCACTCGCTCAAATTCAAAGTTCAATTCTTTTCGTACTGCAAAATCAACACGTGCTGCTAAAAGAGCTCCCTGCAGTTCAAGTCGGGGAATGCTTACTGGTTTGATGGGGGCATTCCTTGATTTTCCCATGACGAATGCACACTCTACAGTTCCATCAGGGTAGGTAATTCTGAGGTACGATGAGGTACCGTATCCAACTTCGGATGCGTCACAGAAGTGATGAAGTTGTAGTGTAGCTCCCTCATGGTCACGACGACTGAAGTAACATCTGGGAACTTCCACATTGGCCAGGAGAGGTAAGTTATTCTTCCACAGTAGCCATCTTTGGAGAAGTTCTCCATCAAGGGGTTGATCCCACGTCTTTTTCATTCTCCACAATTCTTGCATGATTTGCTTGGCTGGCAACATCACCGGGGCAGCGAGGTTCAATGGGTCGAAGACCGAACAAATGGTCGACAGAACTCCTCTCATGGTGTCACTCCTCCCCAATTCTAGGACCTTGAACCCAAAAGTGTCTGATTCTATGTACCATCTCACTCCAAGTGCTCTATCGACGGGTAACTCATCAAGGTTGACGTCTAGGGAGGGGTCAGCTCTCTTTGCAAGAGGTATTGCAGCCCAAACCTTGCGGTCGTTGCTTACAAATTTCGTCAAATTAAAACCACCCTTTGCACAAAGTTCGATCAACTGCTCCATTAGCTTGATTGTGCTTTCTGGTGTTGGCATGGATTTTAGCAGATCATCAACATAGAAGTTCTGTCTGAGAGTTTCTATCGTCACGGCATCGAAACTTCTTTCATTGTCGTCCGCAGTTCTCAATAGGGCTGAATTTGCTGAACAGGGTGAGTCTGCCGCACCAAATATGTGCACCGTCATTGCGTACTCTTGGGGGGTTTCATCTACGCTTTCACTCCACCAAAGGAATCTCAGTGAATCTTGGTCCTCTGGGCGCACTTTTACCTGGTGGAACATACTCTCAATGTCCCCTACTAGGGCAACATTTTCTTCGCGAAATCTCAACAAGACCCCAACTAGACTGTTTGTGTAATCGGGACCCTGTAACAAGTTCTTATTCAGGGACGTTCCTTCATGTTCTGCAGCTGCATCGAAGACTATCCTGACTTTATTGGGTTTACTGCTGCTAGTGACCGCAAAATGGGGAAGATACCAGGTTCTGGAACTTGATTTGGAAACTTCTTCTTCTGTCAACTTTCGGGCATATCCCTTGGCTATGTAGTCATCCATGGTAGCACGGTATTTCTCTTCAAGGCTAGGATCTCTGTGGAATTTTCGTTTCAAGCTCTGCAATCTTCTTTCTGCTTCCCTGCGGTTGCTCGGTAGCTGAACATCATCTCTTCTCCACATCAGCCCCGTCTCATAGTGCTGATCAGTGGTAAGCTTTGTTGTTTTCTCTAGGATGGCTACTGCTCGCATATCTTCTCTGGACAAGTTAAGGTCTCGATGACTACGATCTGCCTCTACTTCATTTCCAGGTTTCAATGTGCTCCTCGTTCCAAACCCTTCTACCTTCCAGAAATTCTCCACCTGATCATGTAGCTTCTTATCACACGTGACAAAGTTCACAGAAATGTCCCTATGGTTCTGTGAGCCAACAATTGTTCCTGTAATGACCCAACCCAATGGGCCTCGCTGAGCCTGCAGTTGGCTATCAGGCCTTTTTGACTTTCGCACTTCAAAGACTTCATGTGCCTCACTGACATCTTTTCCAATAAGCACTGACACCTTCTTTAATTTTACTTCGGGTATTTCAATGTCCACTAGGTGGGGGTGTGAACTCCTGTCAATATCTTCCGGAAGGCACTTCTCTGCGATATTGAACTTCTCTGATACAAGTCCTTCTTCAACGGTGATGACTTCCCCTTCTCCACTAGCAGATTGCAACTGAAATTCTACCACTTCAAACTCTTCATCTTCTCGCTGTAAAAGTGTGCTTACAGATACCATTTCCTTTCGTCCTTTCAAGCCTAGTTCCTTGGCAACATCAGAACTGATCATGGTTCCACGTGAGCCATTGTCTAACAATCCATACGTTGTGATGAACTTCCCATCCAATGATGAGATTTTCACAGGTATCACATGAAGGAGCACAGTCTTCATTCTGGTCGGCTCTGTCAGAGTTGCATACTGCACTGTACTCCTTTGTTCAGCTGCCCTTGGCTGCTCTCCTTGCACTTGTGTTGGAGGAGTTGCCACTGGTACTGGTTCCTCTCTGCAGGCTTGGTTGCCTCTTTCAGTGTCTCTCTTTGTGGGATTGTGAAGAAGGTTGTGATGTCGTTTGTCGCTTCCACACCTACAGAACTTTTGTGATTCACACCTGTTTCTATGATGTCCAGGTCTCATACAGACGTGGCACAACCTATGGTTTTTCACAATGTCCCAGCGGGCTTGCAAATCTTTTTTCTGAAACTCGACGCATGAGGCTAGTTCGTGTGATCCTGAGCAGCACAAACAGTTCTGTAAACCTGGTAAAGACTTCCTTTGCCCATTCTCTGTTCCTGACCCTCTGCCAGTTCCCTTCGCAGCAATGTCGGTAGCAAAGGCGGAGGTCTGTCTTGCATTCGGAGGAGCATGTGTTTTGTTGAATGGTTTCTTTCTGTTTCCCTTTGTCTCAGCAGTTGGCATGGTAACGACACCTGCGAATCCTGGGTCATTCTTGATTGCAGCTTGTCGCTTGACAAACTGGGCGAGATCATTCAAACCGGGGGTGTTTCCCCTTTCTCTAATAGAGTAAGACACGTCTGCCCACTTGTTGATCAAGTAGTCAGGCAATCTTCCAGCGATGAGCTTCATATTTGCGGTGGTGCTTGCTTCACGTTCGTAGTCTCCTTCTAACCGTTTGGTAGCACACTGAAGATGTTCTGCAAAATTACGTAGGCCACTGAAATCTCTGTTTCCCAGTTTTGGACCCACTGTCAGCTTTTCAATGCAGGCAGCAGCGACTGCAGCTGGTTGGCCATAGCGATCCTCTAGATTTGCAACAATATCTCCATACGAGCATCCGGCAGATCTTTCTACCACTTCATATGCTTCTCCTGACACAAACTTGGGCAGGAATTCAATCTTCTGAGCATCAGATAATAGCCCATCTTCCAAGTTATCCCGAATCCTTCTCCTGAAAACTGGAAAGTCCGCTGCATTTCCGTTAAACTTCACCGGCTGCATTGCTTGAAGTGTTGTGACTCTTAACAACACTGCCTGAGAATTTCCTGGTGTGTCAGTTATTCTTTCATCGGTTGTTCCATCAAGACCATTAGTCATAGCAACATTCTCATTCAATGGGGTGTTGTTAGGTTGTAAGTTCCCAGGCGGTCTAAAGTTCTTCTTTGTGTCTCTCTTTGAATGTGGGACAAATGAAGTAGCCTCACCATTCGGTGGCCTTTTGGTACTGGCCTGGTAACACTTTGCCACCCAACTTGCTGTCTGCTCCTCTTTTGGGAGAGGACGCTGAAGAGGGAGTGTAGGGTCTAACTCACTTTTTGTAATGAAACTCTCCCGAATAGATGCATTCTCATCATCCTCTTCAGCTAATAAATCTACCTCTTTCTCTTCTAACAGAGCCTCAAATCTCATCTGTTTAGCAATTTTCTGTTTTTGCATCTCAATATCAATTTTCCTTTTCTCCATTTCTGCTTCATAATGTGCTAACTCTAATGCCTGTTCAGCCATGAGCTTCTTTAATTCTACATTTCTCTTCCTTTCTTTCAGTTTCGAAGATCTCGAAGAACTTGTCGACTTTGATCTAGTTGAGGTTATCGGTGACAGTTTAGGCACCTCATCAGAAGATTTTACACTATTCTTCGAAGAACGACATAATTTTGGGCGTAAATGATCTTCGGCTGCCTTCACACATTGAGAATAATCGTCATAAATCTTACTGTAACACTGTTCAACACGCTCAAATTCCTGAACAGGCAAGTTCTTAAGGACATAATTCTGATAAACTTCACAATAACAATCCCATGCATGCTCGAGGTTCTTCACAGCTACACGAACCTCCTCACATTCTCGAGACTCGGCAATACTGACTTTAACTTGATTCATGACAGTACTTACACGAGCCAGATAGCCTCCAAGCGAGCGCCTAGCGTGGTAAATATCCTCGGCTTCAACATCTTCACGGTCCTTGAGATTCACCTTTCTCATTCTCGCAACAGGATTTAAATCTTCCGCCTTTTCGGCATCCTGAGCATTTGAATCACCAGGTATCACTTGAGAACACAATTCCATATCCACATTCTCGTCGCCATGTAAATTCCTCTCCATTTCGCTTCCATCAACTTTATCCCGGCTCATAATCGAATGAAATGTAGTCGTAAATTCCACAAATCCACAAAATTTATCCAACCATCGAGATCGCTTACAAAGGGTTACGATTATGTTGGAGATTTTCCCTGAAAAATCCAAACTACAAATCTACAAAAACATGGCGACTGTTTTTTCGTCCTCTAAAGACGCGGCCGCTAAGCCCATTGGGTTTACAGGGTACCCAACATGACAAATAACAAAACGCAACAAAGTATCGAACTAAGGTTACAACACGTACGGTAAAACAGTTAATCATGCAACCAAACTGCAACGAAAAGAACACGGTTCAAAACAGTCAAAACAACATTGTAAGCTTATTCTAAGTTAGCGTGCACCACTTTCCAAATCACAAACTGCCACAATTCTTACACAAAATCTGCTTTAAAATGACTTACAAAACCGGCACCATCAATTCAACCATTAAAGGTTTATTAACATAGTGTACAGTAAACGTTGTATTAAGTTTTACTACGTGCGTACGTGAGGAACCCAATGAAGTGCACTCGTCAATTTTAATTTTAGAACCTGTCATAGGCAAAAATTTAGAAGGATTAACGTCGAAATATATTGACATCGCCTTCGTCAACAAAACCATGAGAGGTTTTTACATGTAAGATATTAAGTTTAACCATGAGCGATTAAAAATTAATTTATTTTGAAGCCTTTATGGGCCACTGTATAAGCTTAGAAATAGTGTGGCTACTTATTTGGTAACACTGTATAATTAAATTGGGAAAAAATAATAAATGGGAGCTCCGCTTTTAGGCCTGCCTAAATCTATATATTAAAACATTTGCAAGATTTAGTGCTACTTGAACTCCAATAAAAGTGTTCGGTATTAATTGGAAGTCCACTAATAGTTGCCTAACCCAGCTAAAACGCACTGTACTGGTAACAAAAGTTGCTTAAAATTGGTTTGGCTACGGACAGGTAGGAAAGAAGCGGTCTAAGACTTAAAACTGTCGGGCCGACGTTTACAAGTTTGACAGTGCTATTTGGAGGGAAATCACTAAAAATAGCCCTCCGTGAGGACATGTGGTTACGTTTGGACTACGTGGCGGTTAGCAGTTACACCAATAAAAGCAAGCACCTTGCATATTTTAAAATTTGAAATTGACCCGAAATTACCACTTGTAGTAGCTAGTCTCGTGGTTAGTATTTTCGTTCCTGACACGTTGGATCCGGGTTCGACTCCCCCACGGCGCACTATTTGTTGAACGTTTTATTTATTTTTTATTTTTTTTTTCAAGATGTCTAGTACATTCCCTGTATTTAGCTGCACGTCCAAGTCCTGAAAACTCCATTTGAAGTTCATAGTTTGGGTTAAATTTCATGCCGTGTGTCTTGAGAAAATCCTCCTTGACAAACGAACCGGAAACGAAGATTTTTAAGACATCAATGTCCACTTGTTTCTGCCGTTGAGTATTCTCCAGATTCATTTCCTTCAATTCTAGACTTCAAAAGATGTCTTGCAATCGTTAACGGAGAAAAAACATTGCCTCGAAAGAGCCTGCAACAGACGCCACTTTCTTTGTTTGGTCAACCATGCGTGAGTATAGCGCGTGGGAAAACGAGCCTGCAATGTCATATACGTTCTGACAACGTGGTAAAAAGAAAAAAAATTCCGTGTACTGCGTGGTACTTGTAAGACTAAAAAAAATAAAAACAAAGTTCTTACTAAATGAGTATTAAGTCCCTTTCGAAAAAAAAAAAATCTTCCATATGTTTTGGGCTCAGCACTTCTTCTTCTTCCACTAAAGAAGAGTTCTGACAACGTGACGGTCAGCAGTTATTCCCATGAAAAAACTTACGGACTTACTCACCCTGTAGCATAGTACGGTTACTGACGTAACCACAAAAAAACATTGATTTTGGTTTGTTCACATCTCAGAGAGGGAATTTAATTTTTTTGTCGTTTTAAGTTATTTCATTCATCAGCGAGTGCACTTGATAATTCTAGCATAGTTTACACAAAAACTTAGAAGACCTCGCGTGATACCGCCCCTTTAATTCAATTGGGAGGCTATTATAGTCTTGCGCAGCTTGGTAAGATACCCCAGAGCCAACAAAGAGCCAACGAGGATTTAAAGGCCATGTCTATGACATAAACGAAACAGCGAGGAAAACAATGGGGAAGAATACAGTATTGACTCTAATCACAATGGCTATTCTCAACGTGCTATTAATGGCTGCACTACACATCCCAGCAAAGTGCGCAATATCTAACAATCTGATCTGGCGTGGAAACTGGAATATGCTTAGATAATTAGACTTTAAAACAATAGTTTCTTTAAGCACTATCGCTATTGTCCTTGATTTGTAACCCCAAAGGAGAGACCAGTTGTCGAACCATTGCATTCTCTTGACAAAAGAACCACATTTGTGCTTATTTAGGTTGTACTATTCCCCCTCCCCACCCCACTCCATGGTCGAAGAAATGGAGAAAAGAAATTGCCGTACGTGTTGAGTGGAGTAAATCCAAAACTAACAAAGAATTAATGAGACCCAACAAAATATAACTCAGAGTACAATAGTAATTTTCGACCTCAGTTGTACCTTAGTTCACAGAATGTTACCGTCTTGAATGCGATCTATCGCTGCGCTACTCACTTACAAGCTCCTCGCCATTGAGAACGAAGGTGTGTTTTCGTTTTTCATTGGGAGGATAGCAAATCGTTGATACAATAACTGAACAAATTACTGCCTTAGCTTACCTGAAACTAGTAACTGCACATTATCAAGAACATCTGGCTCCAAAATACTAACAGGTCTTATTCTACAAACATAGAATCCTTCATCTTCCCTTTGAATTGAATTAAGTGTGAAAACAGCCTGTCCAGGGCTTCTACCATTCCAGGTTGCATTTACACGTCCTGAGTATGGAGGTGGGACTTCTACGGAAATTGCCATGAGCTTGTCTACAGCAACCAGATTATCTTTAATGGTGATGCTCTCATTCATCTTTGTGCCGCATACAATTCCAGCGATATCGCCACTGAAGGTCCAAGTGAAGTTAATAGACGAACCAAGGAATCCAGTCACGTTTTTCCCATTATAGGGGGAGGTAAACTGTGGCTCAGACACTGCATACAAGATAAAAAGTACTTCATTAGTTTCAATTCCCATAGCGACAAAGCACTTCGAACCGCTGATAACATGGCATGCGTATTTTGTTATGGTATTTAAGAGGAATACCATTACAAGAAGCCTGGAGCTCTAAGAATGATTTAAAAATAAAGGCATTTGATTATAATTATAAACGGAAAAATTTCCCACGCGCCGCCATCTTGGAATTTATGACGTCAGTGTTGCCAAATTGTTACGCAAAAAAGAACCTCTGCTTCCCAACAATAGCGCATTAACGTCATAAAATCCAAAATGGCGGCGCGCGGGAAATTTAAAAGCAATACTCTTTTCCGTTTATTATTATAATTAAATGTTATTTCTCCCTTGTCCAAGGCTTGACTCAATTCCAACAGTACAAATCTAACTTGTAAAAGGGTTATGATGTTCAGCTCCATATTAATTCGGTTTCTTTGGTAATCAAAAGCTTCAATTTATCATAACTTTAATAACTAAATATTTTTAATGCGCTAAAAAAACGCCTAACAGCGCATTACAATATAAATATTAAAGTAAGGTGAGTAAAATCGAAACAACCATATCATAATTATGTTGAAAGATTATTTATAAGCAGGTTAAGTTTTAAAGAGAAGAATAAAATTTATCTATTAACTTATAAAGTATTTTTATACTCAAGCTACGGTAAAGAAAGAAAAAAGAAGAAAGGTTGTTCCTGAGGTCTAGTAATACTGGCTTAGCAAAGTTGATGACTTGCTTTACGAAATACGAAAGCCAGGTGAACAGAGTAAGCCTAGACTTAAGTCAATCTTTCTTAATCTTTTTTTTTTGTCTGCATTGCCAATAAACAGTTTATTGCTCGTTTTATTAAATTCTAATTAATACTGGTTGACCTGGTTCGTTACAACGAAATAACAATGATTCTTAAAATGATACTGGGAAGTAAAATATCTATTAAAATGGTTTTCAAACCTTATCTAGTATGTCAAAAGAACCACTGCACCTACCCACTCCAATAGGGCACTAATAGACCATTTCTTATTACAGCGCGTGGATAAAGGAAACGATTGCAATGACTGAAAGCAAAGATTATGAGACTCACTTCTTTTTGCGGAAACGTTAACACTCACTGACGAAGGTAAAGGTAGAACCTGTGAAATGAAGACGACTGGAGTTGGCGTGACACTACCGTTCACTGGAGTAGGTATACGTAAACCAACTGATTCAGTCACGCTTGAAGACTGTATCAATCCTTGGTGAGGAGTTGACGTGACACTTGAGAACTGCAACGAGCTTTGGATTGGGGTTGACGTGAGCGACCACATCCCACTCACTGAAGATGAAACCATACAATGAATTATTTTATATACTTATCGTGAAGCCCTGAATTTTTTTCTGGCTTCTTTATTCCAATTGCTTAAATTGGAAATTCACTGCGATGATCATTTATCACTTTCTTAACGTCACATTGATAACCATTTCATTTCCAGAGTCTTACGTACGGTATGTTCATCAATCTTAATACTGTGGTCATAACTTTTTTCTTTTAATAAATTTAAGGTCCTTCGCGCTAATTGTTTTTGCGCCTCCGTACTGCGCAAGTAATTCAACGTCAGTTAGGAAGTGATTCTTGACTGTTGATGACTGCTATTGAAATTCATGGTTTTACAACCGCAGATGTGGTCGTATGCTTTCGAAGTCAACACCAAGAACTGGGAAAATGTCGTCGGAAATACGCATCGATTTTCTCAGTCCCTTCACTGCTTTATATTCGTCTGCAGGACACGTGGGTTCTTGCAGCGAACGATTAAAAATAGCTACATATCTTAAGGCGAATGTATGTAGGTTATAGATAGCAAACTGTCAAATAGTTGTAGCATTCTATTTTAAATTAACTCTGTTGCATGTCCTGAATAACTGGAGATCCCGGCTGCGGAAGTTGTGGCGGTTCGCGCGCGTCTGAAGTGTTGCTCTCGATAGCCAATTTTGGTGTTTCTATATTTTAATTTCCGATCAAGCAAGTAACAGTTGCTTGTATTTGGATTCAGAAGTTCATTTCGTTCAATAACTACTTTGTAAAACGGTCTGTAGTATGAGGACCTATGTTATCCTGTGTTAGCAGAAGTACTCGAGTCTAGATTACGGTTGCCTTTTTCCTGTGGGCTTTCACTGCCCTACGCGAGGAAAAATCAAGAGTTTAGAATAGTCTGTGATGCAAATCTGTTCGACTAGCGAAATGAAGGGAGACAAATTATCCCAGATAAAAACGTAGAATAGAAACAATTCAAAATACAGCTTTCATGTTGTTGTCGTGGCTATAGCACAATACTGCGGCGTGATCTGACAAATTAAATCAGTGTGACCTTTTGGCTCACAGGCTCAGACTAAACACAAAGAAATCTATCTTAAGCTGTCTGAGATGGCTGATTTGTCAGATCACGCCACAGTATTGTGCCACGACCACGTACAACAACATGAGAGCTGCAATTTGAATTGTTAAGATGCATTTACTCCTTTAAGAGCTTTTATTAAGAGTGCTATTTATTGCTTTGTGCCATTAGTTCGTTAGTCGTCAAATTAATCAGTCATTGGCCTGTTTAATAGCGTCTGAAATTAGCTGAATGATACTGAAAGACTTTTTGCTTTCTATGTATTAAGTATTTTTGTGCTACGCAACTGCTCAATTACCTGATTTCTCTGTCATTTTAAAGCATTTACTTCAATTCAATATCTCGTATCAGTGGTGAGCTAGATGTATGATTGTAAAGAAACTAGTGTTTGCATTATAACAGGTCGCTGGTCTCTTAAGAAATCCTGTTTCCTGCTATCAACTCTACAGGATCCCTGAGCTCTTCTTGGGACCTGCCGGTTATCTCACCTCTTTTCTACAGCGAAAGATTAAAAATACTCCAACTCACTGAGGCAAAACAAGTACAAATATCGGCATATTGAGGAGGTTGAAATGCTACAGACAACACACGGCAGTTAGTTGCAGCATTCTATTCCATTTGTTTGGAATAGTTTGGAAACAACAAAGCGAAGCAAGTTATGATGATCGTGGAGGTTTCAGTGTAGATAACTGGAGTTCTCCGGTTGCGGAAGTTGTGGTAGTTTGCGTCTCTCGGCTGTCAGGCTTGATAGCCCGGTTTGGTTAATCGATGTTTTCGTTTATCAGATTATTTTGCATTATTTAGTTTCACTTTTGTTACGCAACTTATTTGTACAAAATGTCTGCTCCTGGGACCAATGGCATCCTGTGCTAGCTGTTGAATATCACGAGACTGACGTTCTACTGTAGGCCTTTCATTGCCCGTGCGTGAAGAAGTAACACGAGTTTAAAATAGGTTGTGAAACAACTCCGTTTGGTTATCTAAAGGAAAGCAAACATAACTTACCAGGTAAAAGAAAGGTAGACAGAAATACAGCACAAACTGCAGCCGCCATGCTGTTGTCGCGAGACATAACTGTACGTGATATTAAAGTTAATTAAAGTTAAAGTTAATTTAAGAATCTTAAATTTGTCTGACCTCATGGCCTGACTGGCTCAGACGCAAAGAAAGCTGATTCGTTAATTTGTGTAACCTTTGGCAAAAATCCATCGTCACTTTCAGTCGTGTCCAATTCTTAAATAAACAATTTATTATTACGAAGAATTGCTCAATTTCCAGCAAGTAATTCAATCCATAAATTAAACTGTTCTAGTTTTCTATCAAATAGTTCTTGCAATACGAAATCCAGGCAATTTATTTATTAAAAGTCGAGGTATCTTATTAGATATTTCAGTTTAGTATATACTAAAACAGTGGATAGCGTTACTGGCGCGCGCTGATTGGCTACTCAAACTCCGGATATCCTTTGCTATTCATCTCCGAGCAACTCGCACACGAAAACTCTAATCATTGGCAGGAATAAATGAATTAGAAATAATCCTTTTTGTCTCCTGTCACGTTGACGTTGTCTAGGACACGAAAATATTCTATAGTGGAGAAGGCGCATTCCATGAATATATGGGGCCGCCGGAATTTTCCCGCCATGTCAAAATTTTTCCCGCCAAAGTGCATATGTTGTGGGTTGTTTTGTTTTGGGTATCATTGGGTATGCTGATGTATGCTAATGAGTTTAAAATCAAAGGCCCTTTGGGCTGTCTCGTGTCTCTTTTCAATATTTTTGTGTAATTTGTGATTTCAGTGTTAAAACGTTAAACCACAAGGTATAGCCTCGTTTTGGTGCTAAGTTTGTTTTCGTTCTATAATTTTATAAAATGACTGTTCTTTTATTATTCTTTTTGATGTATTGATGTATTGATGTCTTGTTTCTTTTGTTTTTGTAAAGTTCTCAGGCTCATAGGCTAGTTTCTACCAGGTAGTTTTGTTTCGTCTTAAACTCAACCTGACAGTTGCAATTCGCTAAGGGTGCAGAGGATTACAAAGAAGGGGCATTCCAAATTAGGAAAAAATAGCTGCCCCCTTTCTTTGTCCGTGGTATGTGCTTAAGTGTAAGATCAATGTAAGATATTGACTTTGATCAGTAGTAGAGAGTATTCTGGTCTCGAATTGTCACTATTCGTTATCGTCGCTATTTAGGACTATTCGTCACTATTTGCAACTATTCGTTAGTATTTGGAACTATAGTATTTGTCACTTTTCGTTACTATTCGCCGCTATTCAACTACTATTCGCTACTAGTTGTCATCATTCACGACTTACGACTCGTATCAGGTCGTGTATATTGGACATAGATGACTTATCACATACTATTCGCGACTATTCGTACTATTCGCGACTATGTGCTATTCGATTTTTCCAGACATCTATTTAGACCAAGCCGTCATTCAACACAGGAGAGGGGACTGCTCAGAAGCTTTTTAGTCAGAGAAGCGTGTGCTCGACATCAGACTGAGGCTGTTTGGTGAAGAACATCGAAAGACTGCTGACAGCTTCCATAAAGTAGGGGTTACATAACATTCACTGGGCGACTACATCTCCGTTCTTGAGCCCAAGAATCATGCACTTGATATCAGACGGAAACTGTTTGGTGAAAACCATTCAGAGACTGCGAACAGCTATCTTTCAGTCGGGGTTACACAACATTCAGTTGGAGACTACAACTCTGCTCTCGAGTGCAAAACGGGTGCACTTGAAATCAGACGGAAAACTGTTTGGTGAGCATGACTAACAACAACCATGAAGTGAGGGTTACACAACATTCACTAGGAGACTACAACTCTGCTCTTGCCTATGAGAAGTGTTCACGTGATATCATACTGAGACTGTTTGGAAAAAAACTTCCAACGACCACTTACAGCTACCATTCAGTAGGTGTAACACAAACAACATTAACTTGCCGACTACAAACACAGCATGAAAACATAACTTTACTGCGGTGTAAAGCTGAAGTAACCGGCTCTATACCCACCTAGGGTTATGGTTATAATGAATGAATGAAAGCTGAAGTAAAGCTGGCGTAAATTTAGAATTTAATCAGCTTTACGCGATCTTTACATTTTTTAAAGCTGACCTTTAAACCAGCTTTACACTCATGTCTAAAGCTGGCTTAAAGATATTGAAACATTTAAGCCACATTTACACCAGGTTTACGCACGGTAGCGTAAATGGCAGGTTTAACCACCTTTAAGAACCTTTAATTGATGGCGTAAAGTTGGATGACCAGCTTTAAGGAGATTTAAGCCACGTTTAATTTTCCGTAAATCTCCATTTTCGTGCTGTGAAATTGTCTGCTCTTAAGTCCAAGAAGCGAGCGCTTTATATCAGATGGAAACTGTTTGGTGAAGGATATTGATTTACTGTCTCTGATATTCAGAGACAGCTGACAGCTACCATTCAGTAGGGGTGTTGCACATCATTCACTGGGCGACTACATCTCTGCTCTGGATCCGAATCCAAGCTTGTACTTGATATCAGTCTGAAACTGTTTGGTGAAGACCATTTAGGGATGGCTGAGAGCTATCATTCAGTAAGGGCTACACAACATTCACTGGGCAACTACATCTCCACTCTGAAGTCCAAGAAGCGCGCGTATGATATTAGAATGAAAGTGTTTGGTGAAGAACACTTACAGACTGCTGACAGCTACCATTCAAAAGGGGTTACACAACATTCACTGGGAGACTACATCTCTTGTCTCTAGTCAGACAAGCGTGCATTCGACATCAGAATGAAACTGTTTGGTGACTGAGGACGCCCAAAAACGGTCACAGCAATCGTTCAGTATTGTTTAATTTCTTATCAGTATTGTTTCTCACTTTTAGCTCATTACCGGGTGAGTATACTGAATCATTACGAAAGTAAGTATATGAAACTTTATTTAAACAGGGTGCCTTGTGGTATCTATATGTGCGCTACATCTAAAACTTACATCACATTAAAATTTAAGATTAAAAATAGTACTCCTTATTACAATGCTATTACAAAAAGAGGCTAAAATATACTTTGCCAAAAAGCTATTATAACAGGAAATGTTTCTCTAGGCTGTAAAAAGCTTGTATGTTATCTACGTTTGCAACTTTCGCGCCTCTAAAAAGAAAGGTGTTTTTAGAAGATTTACCATTTCCGGGGATGGGGAAAGCAGAGACCGGGGAAAATTTTGCTGGGATGATTTTAAGTCTTCTTTTTTTCATATGTGAGAAATAAAAATGGCGAACATGCGGGAAAACGAAATGATAAAACACTCGGGAAACAAAGTGACAAAACAAGCGGGAAGACAAAATTACAAAACAGGCGGGAAAACAAAATGGCAGAACAAAATATTATTTATGATTTTTTACCAAAAAAGAACGTCCTCTCTATTTTTGACGCAAATGAACGCAAGAGGAATTGAGCGTTACTCGAAGCACTCGTCCCCCACCTTCTTGCGCCGACCGTTAAATTGCGCTGTTTTCCATTTCTTTTGTGATTTATTGCCCGCTTTCTACGATCCAAGAACAATGTCAGAAAATAGAGTACATGTTTCATGCGACGAAAACGCTGAAAATGGAAATACCGGAATGTTTGTAACGAAATAGCATTCCCAAGGTAAACTCACCGCTGGAATACGTTACCGGGGTGTTTGCCGTCACAGACTTAATACTTTACCAAGGTCATTAATCTTTCATACTGTTTTCGGCGCGAAATGCGAAAATGGATAATTCGAGGGTGCTTGCTAGCATCATCTCGCTTTTATTATTTATATTGTTTCGACAGTCCTCTATTGCTTTGTTATGTCAGTGTTTCAGACACCGAAGAATTAGAAGGCGAAGACTCCGCTTTTATAAATCTCCTTGTTGGATGTTTCTAGGCCTAGAGATTAAATCGAAATACATATTACTTGTAATATATATGACTTGTGTTGTATTTGAACGACAAATTTCCAAAAAAAGTAGCTTATACTTACAAATCAGCAAGCCATCCAGCCATGATTCTAAGAAAGACCACGCTTTTGCTGCCTTGAACACGCAAAGTTGACCTCCGGAAATCTAAACCATATTTAATTTCAAATTTCTCTGTTTATTTTATTTGCTTATCTTTGAGGTTTGCCTCGCGATCGGTCATTTTATCTTGGGGTACTTGAAAAACCTACCTATTTACCTCGGTAACTTGCATGGGCGATTCTTTTGTTCTTTTTGATGTATCCATGGAAATACACCGCGATAAATTTACCTTGGGAAATGCTGGTCACACACGATTTGAAAGTTTTCCGAGGTAAAGAGCCCATTTACCACGGTAAAGGACGATGTGTCACCGCAACTAGCTGTATAAGTTTGACACAATACACTTGACACTAAGCTATTCCGTAAACCCTACACTGCTACACAGATCAAGTAATTTGTTCCAGTCAACTCTTGTATGTTAATCACATTTTATGCAGTCACGAAAAACCTTTCGGTAACGATTCTCGCATCGCGACCGCAATCCTCAACTCGAAAAAAATCTCTGAACTTTTCTAAGCGCAATAATCAGGAAAAGAAGAGCTACAATCGAAGCGATCACGCATTCAGGATCCATGGCGGATTTCTTGTCACGCGAGGGGAAAAAGAAACATTTGAGAAACGTCCTGACTGTCACGCGAAAGGAAAAAGCGTTTCGTTTACTAACGTAGCTGACTGATTTTATCTCACTGTGCTGATAAACATTTCTCGATTATCAAAATCTATAATCAGAGGGCTAGTTTCGTGGTCTGTATGTTTTTTTTTTTTTTCACTACTAAAATAAAAGTTGACTAAGAATCTAACATTTCGCAATGATTGGAAGTAAAGTCATAAAACGCATGGGTCTATTTGGAAAGGAAGGTTTTTTTTAAATAAAAGTTAATAAAATAGTTAGGTGCCATGTTCACGGCAAAGCCACTGCCCGGCTACTTTTCACATGCGAACAGAAATCAAGTTATCGCCGCGTAGAACACAAAGCAAACTACTCCCCGGCAGTTAGAAAGGACTAATACAAAGTATAAACGAAAGAGATATATTATATTTGACGAGTTTTATTAGATTCGGTAGACAGAAATTTCTTTTAAAAGGAGTAAACAACCCCTGAAGGACTAACTGAGACCGTTTGACCTTGTATCGTTTGTCGGATGCCGCGCTACTTTAAATACGCACTATCAAAACAATTTCAGGAAATTAAATGTCAATCAAATGCGTTTTCGATGAGGTATCAGAACACGCAAGACTTGTACGACACGTACATTTCTTTCTGTAAAAAGAAAAATCACACAATCACAAATCACGCATTTTGTTCCTTTAGTTGTTAACGAGGCTTCGCAAATCGAAAGTGTAAATGTTTCTCTCCATGAATCAGAACCGCCTGAGAAAAGAAAGGCGAGAAAGTACGACTCCAGACTGGCAGAGTTCTTTTTATTGAAATGTTTGAAAAGAGTATGGAACAGGACAACGCAAGATTTGAACGAAAATGTTCCGTGACGCCCAGAGCAGGCAAATGGAACAAACAAACGCCATACTTGCTGGCTTAAAAGACATTTTTAAAGATATAGCATCAAAATAATTGTCTTTATCTAACTAATCGTTTATTTTCTGTTATTGGATCGTTGTTATCCGTGCCATAGGTCGCACGGCAAAACAAATGTTGTGCAATATTCACGTAGCAATCACAGTCTTCTTTAGGGTCTCGTTTTTCTGTTCAACCCTTTTCAACGCACTGTTGGACAGCTAAGAATTTGCTCGTTCGCTGCAAGTTCATAAAAAACGCCATCTCTTCTGCGTGCATTGCGTGTCGTTTATTTACAGATAACGTCAACGCTTTATATCATCGTGCGAGTGCACCGAATTAGCTCGAATTTGTTGCGCTTGATAGACCGATCAGAAGAACCGCACAACTGTGAACTAACTACAGCAATAAACGTAAACGAAAAGAAATAAATTTTAAGAACAGTAAAGCGTGCATGTATTTCACATAATAAGCCCTTTACAATAAATACTCCTAACCTGCAGTTTGATAAACCAGCGGGCTGCGACCATTATCTGTTCTTTGATATGAAATTCCGGCGGCCTCACAAAGCAAATGTTGACATGGCGGGAAAAATATTGACATGGCGGGAAAATTCCGCGGCCTCACAAAGCAAACACGCATGGAATGGTTCATGGAATGCACTTTCTCCCCCTCGCATATTCTCGTGTCGTCATGACGTTGAAGGAAAAAAAGGAAAATAAAATCTGAACCAAGGATAAAATTGAACCACAACACATTGTATTGCTTTGTAAGGCAGCCGGAATGCAAGATAAAAGTAACATTCGTCGGATATGAAAACTATAGATATAAAAAGACTAGCTATGGTGCTTGTTTTGTAAAGAAGTTGTTAGTTCTTGTTCTTGTGGTAAATTTAACTTTGGCTGTTACGAGTGCTGGTAAAAAAAAAACGGCAAAAAAACCGATCGAATCAAATGAAAAATGTACAGTGATACTGGACACTAAAATGTGTAATAAATAAATAAATAAATTTCAAACGAATTGCCATAAATATGAAATTTCTGAACTTTTCTTCCATGTTAATCTGTTCAATATTCAATATTTTACTAAATGAATTTGGATTTATATTGAACACCCTCGGAGGTGACAGTGCTAATTGCTAAGTAAAACCGCTCTGATATTTTCGACGATAGGTAGTCGTGACTTTTTGGAATGCTTCAGCGACACATCAGACGCATTTGGTGGAGCCATTGTTCGAGACCAGACTCGCCTAATATGCCACCAAAGCGTACCAAGAAGGTACGATTAGGTGTTTACCCTATCAAAATTTGGACGAAAATCCGGTGATGTAAATATTCAACATGTCGCAAGCGTGGTACAGAGAAAATCTTAGTCCCCGACGGGAATTGAACCCATGACTCGACCTCCCAAACACCGGGCGGGCGCTCTATCCATTGAGCTACCAGAACTCATGGTGAGCTAGACCATTAACGTTCGGGTCAGTGAGTTGATATCTATGGAAAGCAGGACAGCAGGACAGGACAGCCGACAAGGCTGCCGATTGGCTAATTGCCAATTTGGGTACGGTAAGTATGTGGAAGGTATTTTATTACCAAGACATCATAAAGTAAAAAATTGTTTCGAGTATCTACACAAGTCAAACTTTTCTTGGGGCACCACCTATTCTGTAGGTAGTTACTAGCAACATCGTCCACAACGTTAACGATGACAACAGTAACGTTTATTTTTATGCTACCTTACAGTACAAAAATCAAAATAATTCTATCTAAATGATTTTTGTGGCTATACAATCTAGGTAGTCTGTTAGTAAAAATGCCATCGAGATTCTGTCTCTTTACACTTACTTCTTATAAGATAGTTTCTAACGAGAGATTTTAAGTGTGAAAGTTTTCCCACTTGCAACAGCAGGTCGTTTTGTTGCACTGCCAGAATCCCCGAATTTTAGCGACTCTTTCTTGTTAAAAAAGAAACGGTTTAAAAAACCTGAAGCCACAAGCAGGGAATATTTCTTCCTCTCAAGGTCTCTCACTAAGGTCAATAAACACTGCAGAATTTTGGAAAACATTATTCAGCAATGCTCAGTCAGCGTACTTCACAGAAATAACTGCGAATCTTTGACGTTACCAAATAACTGCGAAATTACAGTTCTCTCAATTACCCAGTTCTCAATCGGGTCCAGTTTTCGGCCACTTAATGTTCAACGCGGTTTTTTTTTCACTACAAATGAATTTTTTAAAAAAAGTATTTTTTCCCCAAACATAGACTGGTTCCTGCACTTTCGTTATCTTGAGTCTTGTCCTTCCACTTGCTGAAGGAGGTTTTAAACACGGGTGAGTTGAAGCGATGCTAGGTGAATTTGTTTTTCCAAAAACTTTCTTTTAAAGTAAACGTTTGCCGTTCACACATGTATTTTTCGGCCAACATTCACCCCGCAATATTTCCTTGCGAGTTTTGCGTATTTGCCTATTCTCTGCTACCCTGCTCACAAATCACCAAGGAACCGAAAGTTTTAACACAATTTCATCTGCTTTGGCCAGAATAAAGGTAAGACTGAAGTATTTTGAGAATAAAAGATGAATTAAAACTCTGAGCTCTGGTTTGACTGCTGTCCAAGAGAGCCAAATCTTACTGCACTCAAGGCGCGTAAAGCGCGTTACAAACTTTCTTTTCTGAAATAAAACCCTTAAGTCCCTTAAACATAATTTGTGATCGTAATAACAACAATAAGTTTTAAAAGTGATTAATATATGAATAAAGTAATTAAACCTTCTTTAATATAGAGAATTGAACACACTCATTTTTTGGCCGAGAACGGGGCCCACAAACGCAGCTTCCGTTTTCGTTATTGCTCGGACAGAAAATGTGGTCGATGGCTTAACACATATAAACTGAATGCTGAAGTTCCTGCGGTTCTTCTGATGTAAGAAATACAAATTTAGGTCTTTGGTGGCCGAGAACTGGGCCCCATACTGTACTCGTAAGTATGGTTACCTACGACTGTTTTAAGATCTTAATAAATTAGAGAAGTCTTTATGCATAGAAAGACATAATTAGAGTACGTTAAAATAAAAGATGATCACATTTACTGCCTGTTTCTGAGTCGTTCCACTAATTAGATATGGACAGAAAAACTAATGTAAGTAAGTAGGAAATAATCCTAAAGACTTAAAACGGCAAACGTTTCTTTTTAAGTTGGATAAGACTCCACAGACTGGCCATAATTTTTCAAGATTAAACCTTCTTGAGGAGGATCGTCGCACTCAGGCCTCACTGCTGCAGACTTTACTTTCTTTTTCAGGCTAAAGAGACAAGGAAGAGGAATATCTCAGTTAAACTGAATTACTTTTGTGCTTAACTTCGTTTTTGACACAACCTAATAGCTCGTTGGTACTCAATTTATTTTCCTAGGTGGAGAGAACAGGTACTGATAATGTACCACTTGAAAGAAATTGATTAATTATTTTATTTTTATTTATTGATATTCAGTGCACACGGTTAAAATTTATCAGGCACAATAAAAAGGCAAAGCCTCGAGCCAAGGGGCGCATATTGCTGGAGCTTATCCCGGTTTTAGTAGCATGAAGCGACTAGGAGGAGGATGGGATGGTTTACCCCCAGCAGTAAATTCGCCGGTACCCATTTATACACCTGGGTGGAGAGAGGCACTATGAGAGTTAAGTGTCTTGCCCAAGAACACAGCACCATGACCCTGAGTTCAGCGCGCTAGCCGTTAGGGTACTGTGCATCCCTATATCAGGCACAATAGGTTATTTATAAATATCAATTAATATTCCATACTTAATACTAATAAATGCTAATCTAAGCATTAACCTAACCCTGTTTTTCATGACTGCCGTGCCTCTACTTGTAATTTATAATGTCACTAGTAATTTCGTGCCGGTGCCGATTGGCTAGATCCTTGAAGATCCTGTATTTGACAAGAAAACAAAGGTTAATTTCTTACCAACAAAACACGATTACAAGAACCAAGATGATGACGACCACTCCTGCACCAACACCAATCGCAATCAACTCCCAATCATTGGTGCTTGGCTCAACTGGTCCTGCTGTTGGTGAAGTGGTAGGTTTGAAGAAAGCTTCTATATCAGAGATGTTTGCTCCAATAGCTGTCTCAAGCACCTGCTTATTAGTTATAACAATGTGTACCAGTGTGTCGCGAGGCAGGACCGAAACATTTCCGATGAAAAGTCCAAGAGGCTGCTGCACGTAGAACGCTACCTGGAGAGAGCCCGACTCGTTGCTAGGGTAACTAGGCAGTAAGTGAACCTGGTCAGCGGTGTAGAGTTCCCATAGAGGGGAACGTCTGATAGAAAAATAAAGAAAAGGTAATTATCGATAAAATATTAACAAGTCAGAAAAGATTTAAATGTATCGCAGAGCTACACTTGATTTCACATTTGACCAAACATTGTGAGTCATGGCGTTTTACTTATTCCATCATTTACTAGAGCAGATCAGTTGTGGTACTCTGCAATAATCTGCTCGCTGCAAGTAACTAAAGATATAATCCAAATTGTGGTATATAAAAGTGTACTCTATTTATATAATTGTTCCTGTTGTTTACGATTGTGGTTAGTTTAATTTGTCTGACAGCGTGATGTTTCCTATGACAGGCATGAAGTTCTTAAAATAAACCTCACCTTTTTCGCCTTGCTTCTTTAAGTTTACATTCTGTTCTGTTCTGAGTACAGTAATCCGTTGCGACAGACGCCATTTTTTCTTTGAAAGATTTGTCTTTTTCAAAATCCCATTCAAACTGTCAAATAAAATGCTAACGTCAGTTTTATTACTGGAACTGAGTAAAACACGAACCACTTACTTACCGAGCGCGAGGGCCGTATTGGCGAACATTCACTCAAGGTCGTGACATTGCGGGCCGTGCGCAGCGAAGTCCGTAAAAAAACGACCGAGGGCTTATTCTCCATAAACGAGCAAGACAGTGAGCTCAGTAATTTTTAAAACATAAATCGTGATACTGTTTGACTTCAATTAGTGAGCTCAGAGAAACTGAAAAACTTCAATCTTCTTGTAAAATTGTTTTTACACCTCTAGTACTGCTTACTCGTTTTTTTTTTCAATTTCAGCTAAACGAAGAGTCAAATGGAACAGCGAATGTTTCCCAATATTTTCCAGACCCTGAAGGCGACCATATATGTGGTTATAATCAGCTTGTTCTCTCCTGTAAAGCTGCCATCACCAATTATTGAAAACTGATTGAAGTCTGGCGAAGAGTAAAGAAGCTGGTCAATAGCGGCACCAATAGATTTCATTAAAGAAGTCTTGTTGTACAATCGCGAGCCATCTTGCTTTCTCGTTGAGGTGTAAATAGACGAGTCAGTCATTCAGTTCGCATTTCAACATTTCCTCGATTGGTTTAGAAAACGTTTTGCCACCAGGACTAGCATGCCACTCTGAAACACGGCAAGCATCCAGATTTTAATTGACAATTAGGAAACCCAATGTTTTTTTTATATATTTCGGTGTATATTTGAGCCGTGACTAAAATGAAACACTTTTTTGCCGAACTTTGTGGCTTGTTTTTCAGTTTGCCGGTGTTGCATTTGCTAAGATTTTCTGAACTTTTAGTGGCAAAACTTCTCGAATCTCGATTTGTTTTTTTTTTCGTCGCACAAAAAATATCCTAGTACAAAAAATTCGTCATCATTTTTCCATATTTTAAGGATAATGGCTCAGATTCATAGCGGAAGGAACCAGTCAAAAAGAAAGAAAATCATTATCCAGAGATTAAGTCGAATTTCGAATGAGGAATGTTGTGGTCAGTCGTTGCGATCATCGTGGACCAACAAAATACTTGTGCTAAGTGCAATCGATATTTGACTTACGTTACTTGTACTTGTAATTAAGAACTGAACAGCTTCTTCCTTTTCTTTCTTTGATGGCTCTCGCGGTTCAGGCAGCACTGGCTTCGGTGCAGTCTCATTCTTTTCCAGACCTAAACAAAAGATGATAGACAGATTACACACTTAGCCTCATAACAACCCCTTTCCCAGGCCTCACTCTTATAAAGGCAGATGAACCCCACGAAGAATCATAGGTAGACAACATTTCGACTTCATTTGAACCCAGACGGCGCGCAAATGGTTGCCTTCGACCAACAAGAGTCACAAGCCGATCTCCTCTTTAAAGGTTCTAGCCGCATTTTTATACACTGCCTTTGATTTAACTTCACAGCACCAAGGTGCTGTTTCTGGGCTCAATGGGCTTTTCGCTCATTTGTGTTTTGTTGATTCTCCGTCGAAAAGGCGATCGCGAATGTGTATTTTGCTGGTTAGCGAGGCACTTGTCCACAAATTGGACGGATACAGCTGGTTGCCGGTTGCTGTCGTCGTAAAGTCAAGTATATGCTCCACATTTGGGGTCCGCGGAAAAATTCACACCTTGCGTCATATTTTCGTCACTACAACGATTAGTCATGGCAAAGTTTAACTTGAAATGTCTCAAAAACGGTTGTGGGGGCAAATGGGCGCACCAGTGTTAAGACAGAGGATAACGATCCTATTATTGAGTCGGCATGGAAAGATTACTGTCTAATAGTCGAAATAAAAACGACATATGACATGCATGAAATTGGCACGTGACCGGTGTCCAATATCCTCTTTTGTAAAGGGTTACCTCTTTCTAAAAATGTGTAAATCTGTCAAGATATGGATAAGCTGTTAGAACGAATACTTTGAAAATTGAAGTTCCTGCACAAAATTCATGTTGTGTACTCATTGCGAGCCTATTTTAACCATCTAACAGGACTCGAAAGTATTAATTTTGGTCTGCTCCCTTATAAATCCTACGGAGAAACTAACTGTCAATCCAATTGTTTTGGGGGGAAAATCACGCCCCCCCCCCCCTCCGGTTATTTCTAATGGTCCGTCCCTTACCTCTGCATTTCCCATCGATAAAGTACAGGTCCTGTTCACATTCACACTTGTATGAACCACGAGTGTTGACACACTTATGGAACTCATCTGTGCAGTTATACGTTGCTTCATCCAGACATTCATTGACATCTGATGAAAAACGAAATAAGCAAATTAAAAGTCTTATTACTTAAGTGTCAGTAGTCCGCATGCCTTTGCTGTATTTGGGGAGACACCACCGTGGCAAAACATTTTTTGCATAAGGTTAATTTTGCGTGTGTGTTTTCAATCAGATTTTGCAATTAGGAGAGACTGCGTTCAAAATTTTAATGCGCTTGCGACTCACAAATCTAATAAGATTATATAAAGTGCTGAAGACGTGATCCACCAGGAAGTCGAGTAATATTTATTTACGTTGGACAAAAATCGAGTACCAGAATAATTTAAATCCTATTGCGTTATTTTCTACCCTAAGTAAAAGGTAAAGATGTAAGTAATTATCACTGATAACACCAACAACAATTTCTTATCAGAGTCTTAGAAAATGAATTTCAAAGTTCACAAGCTATAGGGAAATTCTCACGTGCAGCCATTTTGTAAAATCGTCTTTAAGCGATTCAGTGGAATTCAGTGAAATTTCAAAATTTGTTTTCGGTGTTTGGTGTTGTTAGAAAAGATTTCTTTTGATAAGATATTTGAAGCAGTAACACAAAAGTTTGCAATAAGGTGTAAATAATTTTGGTACAACAATTTCTTATCAGAGCCTGAGAAAATGAAATTTAATGTTCACAAGCTATAGGCAAAAGCTCGCGTCTTTTAAGCGATTTAGTGGAATTCAGCGGAACTTCGAGATTGGTTTTCGATGTTTGGTGTTGTTAGAAAAGATTTCTTTTGATAAGATATTTGAAGCAGTAACACAAAAGCTTGCAATAAAGTGTAAATAATTTTGGTACATAATTCTGTCCAACAACTACTCGAAGTCCTGGCGGATTCCGTCTGAATACCTTCACATTCGTAACCATCTTTGTTCAATTCGAATCCATTTTGACACGAACATTTATAACTTCCGGGGGTATTTTGACAAATCTGGCTGCAGCGGTGGCGAGGATTAGCTGGATCACATTCATTGATGTCTTAGAAGAAAAAAAAATACAAAACTAAGAAAATGAGCATGATACAAACATTCAGTTTTACAAGTGTATTGTATCAAATTTGGTCTCATGCACCTCTCAACGCAGCAACAGCAACATCCTTTATTTGAATACCATATAGGTAAAAGCAAAAGGCTTGCTTGTAGGGTCGTGTTTTCTTGCTAATAATGACGATAATGGCAATACAATTTCTTTTTATTAGCTCTAAATAGTGTTTTTGCTACGATTGTATGATCTAAACCGTTTCATGACGTAATGTACTCCGGCCTAAAGGATATCTCGAAGGGATTCTTTAAAAAATCACATTTTTAGATTTGCTCGTTCTGTTTGCGTCCAAACACAAAAACAAGATTTTGGAACACCAACAGCTTGAAATACTTCAGTCAGTGCTTGAAAAATTAACCGACATATCTGAAAGAATGTTTATTTGTTCGTGAACACCGTTTGTTCCCCAAAGCTGTTGGGAGTGACCGTAAATTTCTTTTCAAATAAAAATACTTTGATTTGCATGAGAAAAACGTGCAGATTTAACTAATTTTTTATACAAACCAAGTAGGCACCAGTATTTTTAACCCGTGGACAATATTTTTTTCCTAGAAGCTGAGAGCTCTTGAGAACAGATAATATACAAAAACAAATTTTGTGGAACCGTTCTTGTCCCATCCGAAGCATTACACCTAGGCTAATTGTTTTCAAGTACCTCTGCAAGTCTTCCCATCATTCTCCAACTCATAATTAGCAAAGCAGGCGCATGTCGCTTGGTTATTGCTTCCTGTGAAGCAAACATGTTTACAGCCAGGGTCAGAAGAACAAGGGTTTGTAGCTGTCAAGAAAAGTCATCATAGTTAGTGGAAGAGACTAACAATGATGTCATTTATGGACTTAGTTAATGTACGTATAAAATTCTCATCGGGTGTTGTAAAGTAATAATTGGACTTCGGGATATTATTAATATTCGTAAAATCTATTTTGTGACGTCGTGAACCATCTTGAAACAAAAATATTAGGTTCTGAAGACTCAACTCATTCAATTACCTTTTGCTTTTTGTTAAATGCCAGAGAATGTTAATTACATTATTGTTCGTCTAATTCCGTTATCGAAGTGTATTTACACATGAGTCAATTTCTTGTTTTGTAGTAAACCTTTTTATAACAGTCAGGTTCGAGGCCTTATGCGTCACTTTGTCTCAAAAGAGATAGGTTACATGAAATCGTTTTACTGTTCAGTGATGGAAAGACAATACCCCCTCCCCCGCCACCCCCTCCCCCGCCACCCCCCCCCCCCCCCCAAAAAAAAAAAAAAAAAAAAAGCTGAGGACAAAACCAGGGATAGCAAGTTTGTCACAAACGCGTACCTGTACATTTTCTCCAGTCAGCAGGATCACGTTTGAAAAACTCGTCACATGAACAGTTGTAGCTTCCTACAGTGTTAATGCACTTCTGCATGCAGTCATTTGATGGCTCGCATTCGTTAATATCTGCAAGCGAATATGAACAACAACAACAATTTATTGCTATTCCCATATAGATGGTAATACCTTAAAGGAGCTATGTCGTGGACAATGTATCTTGAGAGAGTGAGACCTTTTATGGTACGCACAGAGTAACCAATACATGAAAAAATACACTTTTTAATTCGCTCGGGTTTCTTTGTAAATGCTCTTCTTCTTTTCTTTCTTCATGGGAAAATATCATTGACATCACGTACAAATCCCACTGAGCATGCGGGATCCGGCTTGATTGTTTATGAAACAAACGGTATTTTGTTACCATGGTTACCCTTTGAAAAATTCATTGTTTCTTTGTTTTATGAAATCCCACCCATGAACGATTCTTCCGGGCTACGCCTTCGGCTATTCGCCGTCGGTAAATATATCACCCAACCTCTCCCACCAAGTGAATAACTCTTTCAAATTATGTGCACACGACGGGAACGCTTACCATCACAGCGCTTGCCATCGGCGTTGAGTTTGTATCCGTCTCTGCAATCACAGAAGAAAGAGGCCGGCAGATTCACACAAAGCTGCTCACAGTTGTTCGATGAATTACTTTGACATTCATCAAAGTCTAAATGAAAAGAGGAAATAAAATAGTTAAACACTTCAAAAGAGGCCATTGTTAGAAATGCTTAATTATAATTAGTCAGGATTGTCTTTCATAGTTTGTACATTTTTTCGTTTCCACGTGCCGTTTATATGGCGGTTGCGTATTGCTGGTTTGCAGCTGACGTCACGGCAGCCATGCTGGTGGACAAGAGCAAAGCGTTTTCCTCCCCTGGGAACTTTAAGTTCCCAGGGGAGGAAAACTTTGATAAAAGACTTTGATAAAAGAGTTAAAACTCTTTTATCATACAATGTTCAGTGGCAAGGAAAAAGTCGTTTGTGAATCTAGTTCCAGCTGACATTATGCCGCATCGAGATTGTACAGCAACGATTTCTGATTTTGTGTGTGCTCAAGAGATAAAGCTGAGAAATTTGCGTTCAGTGGGTTTGCTTCTATTATACATAGCGATCGGCTATAGTCACTTATTAGCAAATATTGATCGTGATAGTCTATGTGAACAAATGGTACACTGTAAATTAAAGTGATTAACCGTGCAAATCATCAACGTACTTGAGTCAGAGAAACCTTTTCTCGTATCAATGTGATTTTAGATTCACTCGGTTCCGCATTTTAACTTTTTTTTTTTCACTATTTTAGCGTAGAGTCTTTGAGGCGACAGCATCCCAGTGGTTAGCCCGTTTGAACTGAAGTTTATAGCAACAAAAATAATAACAACAATAACTACAGCAATATTTTAGAAAAGGTTATCCATTGAAATAAAGGTGATTACATTCAATACTCAAACACTCAGTCGATTTTCTATCAACGTCAGTCATGTCGTTACTAATGCTAGTTCGATGCGGTCTGATTTGCGACTTTATTTGTTTGTCAATAAATGCTAGAGGTTGCCCATGACGCTCAACTCACCTACACACTGTGCGCCATTTCCAGTATATCCGGATGGACAAGGACCACATTTGTATCCACTAGCATTGGCTGGCGGTGGAAGATCAATGCACTTAACTCCAGTATAGCACGGCTGACCATTCATCTCGCAGGCATCAATGTCACTGTCACAGAACCTCCCTGTGTATCCTCCCTGACATACGCAGCCCTTGTATACAAACTTGCTGTCAGTATTGACCTTGTCGCCCTCTTCTGGTGGCACACACTGACCGCCACGGTGGCAGGCGCACATGTAAATAGTTGGACTCCAGGTGGCACTAGCGCCTTTGTCGTCAGTGGCAACGAACGACAAATTAAACTACAATAAATGAAAAAGGAAATTTTGACTCCATACTTCGAATTCGTGGTCACGGATAACGCACTTTTTTAACAAATGAAAGTTTGTTTTCTCGTTGTTTGTTTCATTCATCTTGTGTCATTGCGAGGCAGTTAGTTGTAGCCTACCTTTTCTGACGATGTAACAGGCCAAGTAAAGTAAAGTACGTTTCCACTTTGGTTCACTGTGGCTCCTGTAGGCTTGTTAATCACACGAAACGTAATCGTATCGTTATCTACAGCAGTGATATTCACCTCAACCGTTTCATTAAGTGTGACATTTATTACTTTCGAAGTGGTTACTATCTTGGGTGGGAAGTTGTCTGCGAAGGAAACAAACAAAGTCAAGGTATGATAATAAAGTAATTATCAATTGAATATTCAATATCTATAGCAATTTTATAGTCGTAATTATATATCCAACAAGTTTATTGTTGAAATCTGGTTTTACGAGGGTCGTGTCATGGTTTTGTTTAACTATATTTTGGTATTACTCTTTAAGCATGTTTGCTTGAGTTGTATGAGTTTTAAGGTGAAAAGATCCACATGTATTTTAACTAAAGCTGAATGCTAAAACCATTTAAAAAATAAAATAAATAAAGCAGGAGTGGAGAATACGCATAGTTGATTCGCACATAGCAGGCAATACGAGAGTAGAGAAACAAGAGAAGAGGAAGCAACCTAAAAAGATAGAATTGACTCCAATTCACGCGCACAACCATTGTTTAAAGGCAGCCCGCGATAAAAAAAAAAAAAAAAAACGGATTCAAGAATTTTGAGATAGTTATTATTAATCGTTTTACAGTTCTGCGGTGCTCACCAAGTGTGTTCGACTCGTTCACCAACTGAATGCTTATATCTTTGGTTACTATGCCGACAGACAGGTCTTTCGTTGAGGCCACGTCAAACAGGCACTCGAGATCATCTCCGCACTCTTCCTGAGCTTCTCTCTCTAAACTGGCGTTATTCCATGTGATATTATCCGCAAACATGGGCTCAAAATCAGGATTGGAAAAGGTAACCACGCTTTCATTGCGACCATAAGTAAACAGAGACTGGTATTGGTTGATTTGCCCTGAAACGAAAGTCACCGTGAATCACACCGTTTACGAACCACAAGATTTATCAAAAATTATCATTCGTTGAAAATTTAAGTACACTTACATTTAATACCAAACTCGAAGTGAATCACTTTTAGCGTTGACGATGCTGGCATAACTGTCCCGTTGGGCAATGTGAAATCGTCATCCGGGTTATCATTCCACGTTCCCAGCAATCCTTTGGTGGTATTCTTGTAAACTTCTGCGGGAGTTACGACAAATGACATCATTTCCTTTTTCTCGCAGAACTTCACTGACATTGTTGACGGGAAAGAAACCTGTAAACAGTTTTCTTCTGGTTTTGACATAGAAAGGTTTCTACCAACTTCTACACTTTGGTTTGTCAGGTTGTTGTAGCCATTGTAGATTGCCTGGTCTATCAGAATTTTTAATCCACCTAGAAAAAAGATGAAAAACAGTAAATGTGAAATTTTACACTGGTTCGTGGCCTGCTTACTTTCGTCTAACACTGCTTCTGGTATGTTGGCATTTCTTCTGGATCTTACTGCTTAAAGAGCGCAGCTTTGTTTCATATTGTTTTGGCAGTGCGTTTCACCAGATCAGTTAAGAACTCATTCAGTAATACACTGTTACTGATACCATTTTCTTTGTAATACAATTTGTGAGCTCTGAGTAGTCACGAGTATATCCAGTGGACAGAGGTATGAAACGAGCGTACTCACGATGCCAAGTACAAGTCAGCTCTACAAACCAATTCCCAGTTTATTGTAACGATTACTGAAGAGTAGCAATGAAACGTAGGGATGACACTAACAAACAATATTCGCATATCATTTTGGTTCGAACTAATTAAAAGGCAATCCACCGTACGCAAAAAGATGGCGACTGGTACATTTACCTATAATGCTTAGCGCGCGAAAACCGTAAAAACGCTCATAAAAACGCACAGAAAACCTCAAAAACCTTGAAACCCAGCATGAACAATGTTGTCAGTACGGGGAAGAATTTCGCAAAAACATGGCTTTCTATGTGCCATGTTGGCTATGTTAGGTTCGCAGGGTATTGTGGTCAAATGTACCGCCGCCATCTTTTTTCTTACCGAGGATTAAGAAATGAAATGTTTTGTGACATACATTGTACATACTGGTAATGAAACCAACTAAAATAAGCTCAAAATGAAACTGATAATCAAAGTAACAATAAATTATGCAAACAAAATTAATTATAACATGGTAAAATTAGGAACAATGCCCCTAACCCCCAAGACAATAACAACTGCTGCTACGCTAGAGGACCATTAGAATTACAAGATTTCAAGAGCTGCCTATACTACTAATCATGCAACAGCTATGACTACCGAAAAACTTGATACAAAATGATCAGTTAATGCTTAAACAATAGGCCATTTTACAGTTGTCTGCTCAGTGGCCTGGCCTTTGAATGGTAGTGAGGCTGGAGGTGACCTTGCATTGATACAAACCTCTCTGCTTTATCATGTAAATGCAAACTAGTTAGCATCAGAACAACTTGATTTACAAAACAAAAGCAGTAAGGTCTGTATCAAAACAAGGTCAACTCCAGCGTCGCTACCATTCAAAGGCCAGGTCACTGAGCAGACAACTGTAAAATGGCCTATTGTAAGAGTCTTTAAATGTAACACGTTTTATGTGTAATGCATTCCTCACCTCCTCCCTTTACTCGAACTTCAATGGTACTTGTATTTTCTTCTTTGGCTGCTCCGGCTGAGAAAATAGTTGCTGTTGTTGAATTTCCTTGGGCAAGTTTTGTTCTGGCCTGTAGCTGGAATGTTCCATTTTGAGCATCAACCATGACGTATTCGCCCAGTCCATTGAACGTGTAATTCCCACCGTCCAGTGTCTTGATATGAGGATCACCCCAGAACCAACCTTCAACAATCAAATTGGAATTCTGTATCATGCTCATGGAACTTATGGAACTCCACATTCGGGACTGGTACCTTGCTGTTGCCAGTTTTGGCTGCAGCAGGGATTTGAGTGTCTTGGAAATAGCTTTACTCTTGGGATTAGCCTTAGTACACGGCATTACTAACCAAGTATAGGAATGTGCATGACTGAACTGTTACGAATTCAGCAGGTGTGACACCCTTAACCCTTTCTGTGCTAAAAACTCAAAAATGAGCTCAGTGGCTCCCACTTTTTATTATTGAATTACGATCAGCATGTCATGGCAAAGTTAAAAAATTCTATCGGAGGGTTTCAGAGCCACCTTATTTTTTTGAATAAACAAGAATTGTATTTTACAAAAAAGTAAATAAAACATTTTATTCAAAGAATGATGTGTGTAATTAAGGTTCAGGCAACACGAAACGGCGAAACAGTTGTACTTCTTCGTAAAATCAAACGCTAGAATTCAAATCAGTGTGATCTATTTCAATACGCCGGTTATATATATTTCGTTTGATAGAAACTCTTCGACGACGAGGGAGGAAAAGGAGAGAGGGCCTAGAAACGAGGTTGCATGACATGGTGTACCATGGCATTTCACGCCATGGCATTAATATTTAACAATTATTCCACGAGCACACGTTGGATATTAAATGGGCGATAGTCAACGAGGCGCGTAGTGCCGAGTTGGCTATAACTATCTCATATCCAACAAGTGCGAGTGAAATAATTGTTTTATTAAAAACACCCAAAGAAGTGCGATATTTTGAGCTACCCGGCTGTTCTCGCTGACGTGTACACCTACCATATTTGTGGTCCATGGTATATGAGCTGATTATAGCATGGCCTGTGAACCAATCAAAACTCAGGAATTGCAATATACCATGGCCAGTTTTTTAATGAAATAAAACATACATTAAAACTTACGTCTTGGTGGAGGTCTGTAAAGTGAACAGCTATCAGATGGACGATTCAAGTAAAACATATCACACAAAGGTGTATCAACACAGCAGTATTTATAGGCCTCCTGATCCGAGTAAACCTTTTCCATCTGATTCACCTGATTGAACCAATTATAAACTGCTGTTACTTCAACGCGACCGCCGTCAGGAGGCCCAACCTTGAGAGAACCCCAGTCTTCCCACTGCGTGGAGTAGCAACATTTTTGTCTCAACTGAAAACCTCTTAATCCTGTACGATCAGAATACGGGATGAACTTGGAACGCCTGGAATGATAACACATTTCGGGCCACGAATACCACCATCTCCAAGAGAATCTTCCCCAATCCAGCCAGGCCTGCCACTCAGTACAAGGACAAGCCATCTGCCAGTCTGAACGTATTAGTTGGTCATACAATTTAAGAACGTTTACTCTTTTCTGAAGGGAAGTCCATGTAAAACACTTCTCCAAAGCGTTCCTCGCATTACTGTTCTCAATTCTCCAAAAATATCTTCCTAGCAAACCTGTATTTCCTTCTTTTTTGTCGAGGTTGTACATTCCAAACAAAGTGCCGGAACTGAAACAAACGTCAGCAAAAATGTGAACAAACTAGATCCATACTTACACTGCTTTGCAAGTTAACATGTTCGGTAAGCTTGAATACACAAAAACAAACATGGCACCGATAGATCAATGATTTATTTGTTCTTTTCTGGTTCAAATGTGGAAGTTCTCTTCTTAAAATGCACGGTGCGTTGTAGGTTTTTTTTTTTGTCGTTTGTTCGAAAAGAATATCCCAAAAAAATGTCAAGAAGCAAACAATCTAGCAATTTTTCTGGACTTTCGTCGTTATCGTGAGAACCCAGTTCAATGCAGCGCATAAATTGAGATTGATTGTTTCAGTGGCTTTCTCGGAAATGCGCATATTTCTCAAGCCCGCTCGTTAGAATTTTATGCAATTTGGGAGGAAGATACTTCAAGAAGCAAGTAACTGGATTATTGTAAAGTATCTGAAGTTTAACAGAGGAAATTGCAAATAATCCAGTTATCCTTCAACAGAAGATAGCGAAAAATCTCTCTGTTAAAATGTTATTAGAATAATGTTAACATGCAAGCATTGTTACAAGTTTGTTCAAGGCAAATGATGGAAAAAAATCTAACGACCAAATTTTCTGCATATATATAAAACCCAATTTTTAAGGCATTTTTATCTCCAGTCATGTTACCATGCAACGACACACACGTCAACTAAAATATTAAAATACGGAAGTCTATCCCTTTAAGTTATGTCTTGTCAATTTTGCAGACCTAGGGATCAACGGCTTTTACGATAGTTTCTTTCGTTTTGAAAGAAATAACCAATAGTCTCTAGAAGTACGACAGATGGTTTTGTAGTATCTGCAGTGTAGCAGCTGGCAAAGGAGAAGCCTCCACATATAAAAGGTACATCACCAAATTCAATTCTTACCCTTTGATGTTTAAGTAGCTTTTACCATCATCCCCTGCATTCCAGCCAGCAACAGGAAGACCATAGTACCCCGTCCAGTAACGGTAATACCTCCTGTATGAATTAACAATAAACGATGTTAGAGTTTTTAGAGTTCTCGTATTGGTTCTGTCTGTTTCGTTTATTTTTGTAAGTACTTCATATTTGACGTGGTTACTTGATATTTCCATATTACGTCTCTGTTACATGACCGATTGAGTTACCAGTTGATCCGTATCATTACACTGCTAATGACAAATTACAATTTTTGTGTAATAACGTCAATTAAGCTACTCTGACTTTAATTTTGCACGAGTGCAGTAAAATGAGATGATATTTCTTTTGTCATGTTTAAATCAGTTAAACATATTATGTTCGTTGATAAACTATATTTTCCTCACTTATGAGACAAATTTTCCCCGAAGTGATTTGGTCATGTGTTCAATTATCCTGATATTGTATGTGAGAGGTTGCTTGGGATGGCCTAACACCCAAATTGAACACATCAGATGGAATTTAAAAATTTGAAATTTTGAATTTTGAAATTAGAAACTAAACCGTCTTTGACAACGAAAGTTGACAGTTACTTGTGAATAAATATTTCGTGGCTAGTCTGACGCAGCGTTTTGTCCCGGCCAAGGGACTCTTCAGAGACCTTTTCTGCTAGCAAAATTAAACTCGTTGAGCATCGCGCTCAAATCCCGTTCGCAAATGTCATCATTCTTTGCGAACGGGACTTTGAGCGCGATGCTCAACGCGTTTGCTAGCAGAAAAGGTCTCTGAAGAGTCCCTTGGCCGGGACGAAACGCTGCGTCAGACTAGCCACGAAATACTTATTCACAAGTAAACCGTCTTTTATGTCATAAACACTGACATGTCCTCCTATACTTTGTAAGTAAGTAGCAAGGTGCTATATCACTGTGGTTTTCAAATATACTTACCAATGCGCTGGAATCACCCACTGAATTCCACCGTAAGGGTAATTGTACATCAAAAATGTGTTAAATCCATCTGTTATTAAGACAGCTTGGAAGGTGTTACTCTGCAAGACATATTCGGTGTGCTGATTGTTTAATATGATTCGTTTGTCCTACTAGCAATGTTCTGGTTTTCGCTTGACTTATTTTGTTTCACTGCCTGCCTATTTGGCCTCTTTAAGGATGATACATTATTTCAGACTGTAACCTTTCCTGTGTTTCTTTTGTTTCAAGTTTTATTTAGACTGCGAGCAGTCTCTCTTTTGCTGAGAAATCGAAGAACGGTAAGCGGCGAAGCCGCGATCGGCAAACAGCGGGGGCGCCAGCCACAGGGAAAAGAGAGACTGCAATGGTTTCATATTAAACTTCTGATGCCCGGCACGCTGGTGACGGAGTGATTTGATTGGTCGGTTTTTGATACGATGACAGGAATCTGTCAATGACCTCAGTGCGCGCCAAATTTCAGTAAACAAATATGGCTGCTTCTGTCGTGGACGTTTTACAACGTGTGTGTACAGAGAATTTGCGCGGAGTGAAGTCAAAAAAGGAACAGGAGCAAGCTGTACTCACTCTTATTGAGAGGAAAGATGTTTTCGCAATTTTGCCGGCGGGATTTGGTAAAAGCCTCATTTACCAAAGCCATTGTGTTGTAAGAAATGCCATCGATAGTGTGATGCCAGCCGTGATTGTCGTCGTCCCGCTTCGAAGAGCAAGTCAGAAATGATGAGTTTGATCTCAAAGCCTTTGACATTCACTTGAATCTTTCTTCTGTGTCATTATTTTCTTTGTCCTGGCAGGACAAAGCTCTTGCTCTTGCTGTTTCTGTTCGAAGAAGTGATGCGGGCGAGCAAATCGACGGCTCCGCGTTTCTAACTTTGATGGCACATTTTCTGCACACACGAGAGGAAAGCGTATCACTCCGCAGAACTGAAAATCCAAGTCTTTCATAAATAGAGTTCAGTGAAGGGCTTTCTTCTCATTTTCGACATGAGACATTAAAAATATTTTCTGTGCTGATATATGATGTCTTGGGCTGTCGTTCTCCGGAAAGCTCGCCAGAGATGTTTTTCGAGGGAAAATTCCCAAAAATTGTTTTAAAGGAGCATTTACACAGACGGAAAAAATCAGAAACAGACGAAGAGCTTTTGTTCTCCCTGTTTAAAACAGGTTTCTTTGGCGTAGAACCGCTCATCGCATCTTTGACATTTTCGTAGACGGCGGTCTCTTTTGCTGTGAAATCGACTAATATTTCGCAGGAAAATTTGACACCGCAGTATCATGTTCCAAAGTGGGTGTAGGTGCCAATGATGTATCTTTCAAATCGCATCAGAAGTTTAATATGAAACCATTGCAGTCTCTCTTTTCGCTGTTTGCCGATCGCGGCTTCGCCGCTTACCGTTCGTCGATTTCTCAGCAAAAGAGAGACTGCTCGCAGTCTAAGTTTTATTGAACTTCAAAGTTTTGCAATCTCTTTTCCTTTTTATAACGTTACCTTTCTCCTCTTGCTATTCTTTCATTGCGCCTTAAACTCAAAAAGAAAAGGAAAAAGAAAACTCATAAATTCATAAAAGTTACTCGAGTACGGTTTAAGGGTAGGATTACCTCTTTGCAAAATCTGTTATTATAGCGATAATAGACATAAGGGCAGAGCTTCTCCCATGTCACAACAAGAACCCAAGTAGCTTCGAAGTTGGCAAATTTTCCAGTGTAGCTTTGGACATGCTCTGTGGCCATTCTTAGGATCGCGGCAGAGCTTTCCTTGGCTTTGGGCTTGTATACTTGATAATAAACCTTTGAAAAACCGGCTCTAAACGCGTAATACGTATCGGTGGTAGCCCAGAACGGTGCAATAACAGCCATATTTCTCAGCCACCAGTAGGCACCAAACTTCCGCGGCCACCACCAGCTCCATTCATAATTCAGCTGGATTATACCATTGCGACATATCTACGAAATAAACAAGCAGTTAAGTAATAAATAAAGGATACTTTCACTGCACGAACAAATAACGGTGGTTAGAATATCGGTCATCAAGACATGACCAGTACTTGTAAATAAATATTGCCTTTAAATGCTGTACTTCAATAAAATTGAAGAAATTCAGCATAGCTGACTTAAGTGTTCGACCTTTTAATCCCTCTATTTCTTACAGAAGATAAAATTAAAAGACTGAGATGAATGAAAAATCGAATATGCGTTGAGTAGTTTGTGAAAGTTTGCGAGGCGTGCCCTTTAATTAACATTTTGGTACATGTTCATTTCCAACTTATTTAAACTTTCCTTTTGGGTTCTACCAAGAGGAAATATCTCTTGGTTCTACAGATTACCTATAAAATATCGAGAGATACCTACATACAACTTGTAATGCCTCTCTGCAAAGAATGGAAATCCAGTCCAATCTGTATTGATCCTCAAGCAGTGATCAGAGTAATAATATGGAGAATCTTCAAGACGAAACTCGCTATCATTCTGTTTGGGGCCATATGGATACATGTTGTTTTCCGATGGAGTTGCTTTAAATTAGAAGAATAAAACGAAAGAAAAACATTCCTTTTTATCACATGCAATTCAATGCAGTAGTATTCTATAAACACATTTAATGACATTTACAGAGCCGTTTTCTGAAAATGATATTTCTGGTTTGTGATATTAGGATAAATAGGGCTTTATATGACATGGTCACATGGTTCAAAATTAGCATTGGTGGACACATTAAAAGATGCAACAGTTTTCCAAAACGATACAACGTGGGCCAATAAAACTGGAGTGATCAGAGCCATTGCCAGTAACAGGCAATAAGTTGAGCAACGCGAGTATTGAACGCTTCGTCGGCAGACCAAATACGCTGTAAACAGAGTGCTTGACTGAAAGGAATGGCTCTTTTTAGTATGTAGGGGATGGCAAGAAGAATAAAGTAGATGTTGGTGTTTATCTGGCGGTTTCGTTTAGAGGTCCGTTAGTACATATATTACCGTCGTTAGTTAAGAGTCATACTCTGTATTTTTCGAGCTATATTAACAAATCGCGGCCACCGTACCTCACCGATTTCGCTGAAATTTGGCATGCAATTTTGTTTTAGGGTCCTAACTACCAAATAGATATTAAAAAGTTTCAATTTCTTCTACTTTTGGAATTACCAAGAAGGCCGATTTGGAGTGACCTTGGCGGCCCGCCAATATGGCGGAACGAAGGTGTTCTTGTTACTTCAACACTGAGGCTGCTACCACAGTTTCTCAATAATTCTTGTTATAGATATAAAGAACGATCTTTCTTCTGTGCATTTATCAAAATATATCCGGGAAATGTTAAGTTTGAAAAATTAACGGCCAACAAGTTCGAAGGCATATTTACGTCGCTTCGACAAGTCGCAAATTTACTTCAAAATGAAAGGCTGATATCTCCACTGTTATCTCGATTACGAAGTAGCCACTCACTCTGAACAAAGCTTGTTCATTGATGAACTAACTTCATTATTAAGAAAATGGGGGAAATATAACACTCTAGATTAAAAAAATATTGAACCAGTAGTAGTTTAGCCATTTCGGCGAACTGGCTCGTGAAACAAATCTTTTTTATAAGAAGCAAAGCCTTAATTCTGCCGCCTGAATTTAACTTTTCCATGTGTTTATGGCTTAAATAATACAAATTACCTGCTTTTTACATCATTATTAAGCCATTTTTATCTAGATTTTAATAAAGGTCATTTTGTATTTGAATTGTAAACACCAGTACTCTTGGCCGCCGTCAAATTGAAAAGGTGTATCGGATCTATTTCCCAAATTACCCGATTAACAGGACACTCTGTGCGTCAAATAATAAATAAAAGGGTAGTTTTAATTTAAAGCTATGTAAATGGACTTTTTATCCCTTGCATGTAGCCACAAACTATTGCAGGAATACTGACCAGAGACAATTCAGACCTCTCTTGTCACGCAGTCCTAATACAAATGCAAATTAAGCCCAGGAAACTATTCAAGACCCTTTTTAACTGATTTAGGCTCTTAAATTCTCCACCCTCTTAATGGAATACCAAAATCGCTTACCTGTTGACGTGAAAAAGATGTGAATCTCCTGGTAAAATTTTCGTTATGAACGATGAGCGTCGAAGAGAAACGGAGGTTGATTGACAAACTGATTTGAAATGAACAACCTTTCTCGCTCGCCCGCATTCGCTAATTAGGTTTATTCACTTCAGCCGGAGAGTCGATTGTGCGTGGCGAGGAGTAAATTTCTAAACGGTGTTATGATCGAAGGTGAGTGTTCCTATCTTACTTCTTTCGATACCTTTTTCGCAATGTCGCCTTTAGCTATAATTGTAAATCTCAAAAAGTTCCCTTCTTTTAAAAGGAAACAAAAAACTTACCTTGAGCTGAAACTGAGCAATCGATTTCCGTCGAGACAATGAAGTCGTACTTCTTGATTATATATATTCTTTGCTTAATCAATTTCCAGTACTGGATGGCTTTTCATTGAGTGAGAGACGAAGTGACAATGGTTAAGTGTGGGTTTTCAAGGTTTGTTTCGGACAGCTGCGGACAGAGTATAGCATCAAGCGAGTGTATATCGCTTTCACAATGCACCAGAGACATAAAGCCTCATCTAAAAGGTTTCAACATTATTGATGCTTCCATAAAGAGTGAATCTCAGTTACTTTGGGCCAGGGCAGGTACTGATTGAAATCTCCTATCATACTTTTTTAATTTTTATGTTCCACCCGCCTCATCATACACATCGTGTTTCCAAGAAAAAGCCAGTTTATTCAAATAACTATTTTGAGGTCCAGTTTGCGGGGTTTAAGCTGACCAGCGGACTTGAAGTACATGTATGTGCACTCGAGTGGTTAACCTAGATTTGAAATGAGCACCACACCCTCTAGTCCTAACAGAGAAAACTGGTGAACGTCATAACGAACGTTTGTTTTACCATCGTTATCATAGCACAAATATTGAAGCTGCGTTTATAACTCAGTGCTCTTTGCAGGGTTTTTTGATGTTACGCCAGAAGCCAAAAACATTACAATATGTCCACGGCATCGTGATGTCTACGGGACACGGTGGGTGTGTGGAAAGAAACGATGTGGCATGCCAAGAGGATTTAGTGGTCACAACACCAGACTACCACCAAAGGGGGACCGAGGGCTTTCTTTTGTTCAGGCCAAAGCTCTATATCAAAAGCTGGGAATAATCAGTGCTATTGGCATGCGTAAGTGTCACCAATACTCTAGGTGTACATAACAGGACACAAGTACACACAAATATGAACTTAGGAAGTTCAAAAATTATAACCATTAATTCTTGGACATACAAGCAAGTCCATACCTCCCACTGTGGTAAAGGAGGAGGGGTGGATGGATTAACCCTCCCTAGCCGTTCGTTGTCGGTCTAAGAATGAGTAGCAAAACTATTCTGCACAATGTAAAGGGCCGTTAGCTTACTCTACAATATGACAGCCTTTGTTGACCGTGACGTCATATGACGTCATCACAGCCACCATCCTGGATTCTCCATCCTTGATCCGCCATCTTGGATTTCACAATTTTCTTTGAAAGCCAAAAAACGACGGAAGTTGATATATTATCAAGCCTGAATGCTTTTGAAATGTGAAATGATATATTAATTATAAAAGATAAGGAAAATAGTGGAGAAAAAATAAAGAAAAGATGATTTTTGATTTGATTATTTTTGACGACAATCATGTACACATGGTAAAAATATCAAAATTTCCGCAAGGGATGAATAAACAGCAACTGACAGTTCCGGAATCAGGAATAAACCATCTTTTCAAATTTCGAAAAACCTTAACTGGGTTGACATCCCTTCCCCTGTGCGCCAGATGGATTAATTCGAGTACACTGATTTTCTTTTTCTTGGGCTTACAATTCTGGCCAAAGGGGGTCGGAGTCGCAAATAGACGTAAGTTGAAAACTTGCGTGTATCTGCGACACCGTTTGGCCACGACTTGCAGCCATTTCCTTTGATTTGCGCCAAATAAGCTTGCAAGTCGGCGCAAATTTTTCCCTGATTGGCCACCCGACACAAGTCTACTGTATAACCGCCGCACAGCAGTATTGAAATGGCTTTTTTGGCAACATGCAGTTCGGTCACCCAACGCAATTCTCTGTGTAAGTTGAACTTGAATTGCAACTTCTTGCGCCTCTGTTTAAACTTGCCGCAACATTTAACCTTAACGCAACATTTGTGTTCCTCGTAGGTTTAACAAGCTAAATAGAGAGCTTGTGTGTCTTGTATGTACGAATCTAACATCAGTTTAGCGCAATTACAGTTACTTTCAGTATAACTGCGAGAAAAGCTGAGTTTTTACTTTTATTGCAATACATTTTCTACATCGTCAAACTGTTTTGTGGTTTAGCCTTTTTGTTTACTTCTGGCATTTTGTCTTTTTCTCTTCATAGTCGTCTGACGACGTTTTTTTTCCAATTTTCACAATTTAGCCATTTGCCGAGAATGCAGAACGAAAGTGAAACGTATTTCTCTTGAGACGACATGCAGCAATCACGAGAAAGAAGGGACCATTGAAACAGGTGCAAAAGACGAAAACAGAGACAATGAAAATAGAGGATTAATGGGAAGGCAACTAAAGCATCGAATTTATAAAGAAGATGATAGGGGTAGTATCGACGAGTGTGTTGTCCGTGGTCGTGTTGATAATGCTGTGGATGAGGTGCGTATCCGTAATGGCGATGTAACGGGTGGTAGGGGTGGTGATGATGATGCCAGTGTTGATAATGCTGGTGGTGATTGTGGTGGTGATTTCAGTGAAGGTGTTGGTGACGATGATGATGATGATGATGCCAGTGTTGGTAATGCTGGTGGTGATGTCAGTGAAGGTGTTAGTGATGATAATGATGATGAAAATGCTGGTGGTGATGGTGTTGGTAATGATGATGATGGTGCCAGTGCTAGTTATGCTAGTGTCGATGTTAGTAAAGGTGTTGGTAATGATAATGGCGTTGGTGGTGAACTTGTTGGTTGTCGTGATTTTGGTGATGGTGTTAATGGCGGTGATGGTAGTAAAGCTGAGGTAGTACGGGGTAGTGATGTTAACAACGGTGATGTCCACAGTGGTGGCGACGATGTTAAAAGCTGTCTTAGTGTTCGTCAGTCTCACAGCAGTAATGGTGATGGTGATGGTGATGAGCAAGTTGTAAAATTTGACAGTGGACAAGAATATGTCACGTCGGCGGACTATTCCGAGAAAACAAGTTTAGTAAGTAAACGTTTCTTTTGTTCATACAGTAGTTATGATAATTATTTTGAAATGACAAGGAACTCAAGGTCAAAGTCATTTGCATAACATTTTTTTTAAATCGTACCATTGCTTTGTATTGTAAACGAGTGTTAGTATTAATTGCGCAATAGCTTTTATTTTAACTAGATGACCCTCCCCCCTCCCCCCTAGATGAACACAGAAAAGAGTCTCATACAGCTACTATTAGGTAGAAGTCCTCATTTTTTTAACTACCTAATCTGCGATTATTTATTTCCCCATACAGGTTTTTTCGCCAGAGGAAACAGAGCGCGTAACCAGCACAGTGCGTGGTGCAAAAGAACGAAAAAGTCTGATGGCAGACATGGAGAGGGATCACGTTGTTAGCTTCAGAAAACAAGAGCTAAACAATTTCCTTACAAAATGCGTAGTTTCCCCAGTCAGGGAGGTGGACATGGGGTTGCCGACTACAACAGAACGCACCAGAAGAAGAAACATTTCGGAAGCTTGTGAAGTATTGGTCACAATTTTGCAGACGTTGTCTCCAAGCCACCCTGGTGAATTATGGAAATACTTAACCGCCGTAGGTAAAATAGGTGAAAAATTGCATGTTTGCAATAGTGCAAAGAAAAACGAAAGCGACATGAAATATCTGATTGCATTATCTGAAACCTACAACAGCGCGACAAGTGGAAACGCTAGGAAACAAATCCTCTCCATAATGGCTGATCTAGCAACATTGGAGGAAATCCGCCAGTTCATACCAGGGTTAACCAAATACATGTTTTGCGAGGCTCGGATGCATCGCTTAGTTTTCGGACGTGGGGCGCCTGTGGTATCCAATTCAGGGCCCCGGTGCAAAATTGATCTTAGGAAACTGGATCATTTTCTAAGCTTCATAACGAGTCCTTACATCATACAAGATTTGCCATTTGGTGAAAAGTTTCTGAAACTGTCATCTGGAGAAGTGGTTCAGACGCCAAATGTTATCAGAGTGTCGGTAAACGAGCGCATCATTAACCAATATCTGCAGTGTTGCAAAGAGAGCAGGAGAGACCCACTTAGTAGGAGCACACTTAGGAGAATTTTAGAAGCATGTCGTGCATCGACCAGAAAGTCTCTTCAAGGGCTCGATTATTTTGTGTCTGACGGAAGTAAGGCCTTTGATGACCTACATGAACTGATCAACAAACTTGCCGACTGTGGTCTTGAGATGAGCACAATCCAAAATCTCCAGATGAAGCTAAAGGAAGGAAAGAATTATCTCAAAATTGACTTCAAAGTAAGTGTTCATTTGCACAATTTTTACATTTAACACGTTGAGGTCCGTCCAGTAAATAGCACATCGGATATTTTATTATCGGTTCTGTTCAATAAAATCTCAAAATATCTTTAGGGTACTTAATGAACAATGCAATATGGGTACAGAGTTTCCTTTCGGGCCTAGTGGATCAGCTCACAAGCACGAATGAAGTTTAATTGTATACGACTTATTAGTAATTGAACGGAGAGTGTACTCAACACAAACTAATTACTATGGCAAACGTTTAGGGAAACTGTAAGTATTAGGGGCGTAACTATCTGTACGCACATGTGCGTACCTGCAATCTCGTCCCCAGAGGGCACGATCCCTCTGGTCTGCGCGAGAGAAAACGAGCCTTCTGGGTTAGACTGAAAGTCCGCCAAAAAGGCGATCAAATGTGATTAGCTGTTGAAACGTGTTCATTTCAACCACAATCTCTGACGCACGCGCAGAATCAAACCGGAACCAGAAATTCCTGGTTCCGGTTTTTTGAATCGCCCAGAGCCATTGCATTTCCCGACCGCTGGTCAAGGGACGCAGGCTCTGGGTGGGAACAAGATTGGCGTACCTGAAAAAAAGTAGAAAATAGAATTTTTTTTAACAAAGGAAATAAACTAGAATATATGCACATTTATTATTCCACTATTGCGCCATTTTACCATATTAGGGCAAAAGAACGCGCAAAGTAAGCCACGTTATTACACTGTAGAACAGGGCAAAAATACGGACTAAAAGAGGAGCCACAAAGTGGCCGAACCAAACTTTATTTTATTAGTGGAATAATAAATCTCTTATTCGATGGTTAAAAATATAATACGAGCGGACATTTCGCTCATTGCTCGTATTTTTCCTCGCCCCTTCGGGGCTTGGAAAAATACAACGTAACTCGCAAAATATCCGCGCGTATTATATGTTAAACCATCGAATAAGGTTTATGTATCACACTATCCGTGCTGCATGTTCATAAACATATGGCAAGGACTGACAAAAACTTTAAATTATATCGTTCTGAGCCTACTTTGCTGGGAAGAAAGAAAGACCGAAAATTTATAGCTGTGTGTTTGTAACCATAGATCCGCTGCTATTTCAAATCAAGAAAGAACGCACGTGAAGAAACAAAGCACGTGAAAGAAACAAGTGAAAAAAGGAACATTCGAGACTTGAGGGGAAGGAAGTGAGGGGGGGGGGGGGGGGGGGGAGAAAATTTAGAAAATTGTGCCTTCCCCCTGGAAAAATCCTGGCTATGCCCCGTGTTTAAACGATCTCGTGCCGTTGGGTAGTTCACTCAAAGCGCGCTTGAATAATAGTTTCTTTTATTTCCAAACAGGTCAACGTTTCGATCTCTTCTCGTGTTCCAGATCATTGTAGCCGATATGCCTTAAGCGACTCAACGGATCCATCCTTCAGAAGCCCTTGCAGTCATGATCATGACTTATTGTGTAAACGCTGTGAAGACTTGAAAGATGCGCTGAATGAGATCAACATGGCAATTCAAAACGGCCACTTTGAGAACGAGTGCGACAAAGATGACGCCCTTTACACATTTCAACAAGCCGTCCGAGCAATTCAGCTTTGGAAGTCTCACCAGCTGCGACTAGTGAATCAAGATACTGCACGGACGGATGTCATTGAATGTCTTAACAACAGCAGTGTCCTTGTTATCCAAGATTGGGCCATGAAGTTCCTACCCCGGCAATATCGCGAATCACAAGGGGAATGGTCTCTCTTGGCATATCACTGTTGCAATCAGAAAGAAGGAAAGTGAGACGGAGACACAGGCTTTTGTGCACGTAGTCGAGCAATGTAACCAGGACAGCCCCTGTGTTGTTATGCTGATGGAGCATGTTTTATCCACGCTGAAGAAAGAAAACCCCGATATCAACTATGCGTTCTATCGTCAAGACAACGCAGGGTGTTACCATGCTGCAAACACCATTCTAGCGTGCAAAGATATCAGTAAGAGAACTGGAGTCTACGTTCAACGTTTAGACTTTTCTGATCCACAGGGAGGGAAAGGACCATGTGACCGATTTGCTGCAACAATGAAAAACCACGTACGCGCCTTTGTCAACGAAGGCAATGACGTCAATACAACCAAACAATTTGAAGAGGCCCTTACGTCACACGGTGGAGTTCCTGGGGCACGAGTGACGGTTGTAGAAGACACGTTTTCTGGCAAGTTGACGGTAAAGTTGCCAGGAATCAGCAAACTCAATAACTTTGAATTCAACGAAGAAGGAGTAAGAGTGTGGAGAGCTTATGGGGTCGGCGAAGGAAAGCTTCTGTCATGGTCAAATTTTAAAGGTACTATTTGTACTTGCAACTGAATAAACCGTCGGCACACGAAGAGGGTGGGAAGAGAGGGATGATCAGGGAAGCGTTTCCGTATTTTTTTTTTTTGAGGTGTACGCTTTTAGCGGTATAATAACAAATTGGAGTACAAAATCTCAGCATCCTGAACAGAATTTGACAACCAGACTCTAACCAGCAAAATTTTGATCCATTCAAAGTATCAAGTGGTTATTTTTTTCCTTTGGTCGCTTTTGTTAAATTGAAATATTTTGGCTGATTCCGAGCAGATCAAAATTAATAAAAACTGATTAATGACATTGATGTCTGTGCGCGTGACCGTTATACCAGATTAGAAAGAATGAATCACTTCCCGGCTATGGAGGCGAAAAAACTCAAAACAGGGATAATAGAGCGACCGGAATATTCCGTATTTGATGGTTTAATCGAATAAGGTATATACATTTTCACTATCGCTATTTCCTTTAGGTTCTGAAGCTCTGAGCAGCACCGCAACCAACGCCTTATTTTCACACGGCGATTTTCGGCCTGTTAAGCCCAGAAAGACCAGGAGACAGCCTCCTAAAGCATCCGATGTTGCCAACGAAGATAGCGAGAGTGGCGACGATGAGTGTTCCAAAATGAGTGAGGGAGATACAAGAAGCAAATCAACAAAATTGTTCACCTGTCCAAACGAGGGTTGCATTCGCGTGTATAAACGCTACGGCTCAATGGTAAACCATCTCTCCTATGGAAAATGTGAATTTCAACTTGAAAGAGAATCTCTCCTAGACACGGCAAAAGTAATGTACAGCAAGAAGCTCTGGGGAGGTGAGCTCAGTCTCAAGATCGACAATACTGATGGGTCCGCTCCTACGGAAGTTCCCTTATCCGATATACACAAGAAAGAGAAAGAAGGTTGGGCACTGACTTCAACAAAGAAAGCAAAACCTTTCAGCGAGAAACAGAGAAATTTCCTGGAAGAAAAGTTCATGATTGGCGAAACCACTGGACGAAAACTGGATCCTGTAACAGTGGCAAAACAAATGAGAGTTGCCCGAGATGCCGATGGCCAGCGGCTATTCTCACTAGAGGAGGTTTTGTCTTCGACGCAGATTAAAAGTTTCTTTTCACGCCGGGCAAAATCCAAAAATTCAGAAGAATTAATATCGAACAGAGACTATGAAGCAGCTGAACACGAAGAAGTGCTGACAGCTTTGCGAAATGAGGTCCTGGAGGAAATAAAGCCCCATCACCCGATCATGTACGATGGCTACAATCTTTGTAACCTCGTCACTGAGCAAAAGCTAACCAGATTGACAGTCAGCAATTTAACGGAAATTTGTCACTCGTTTGAGCTGGAAGTGCCTACTCAAAAGGGACGAAAGCGAAAGGCTTCTTTCATTGATGCCGTGACCAAACTGGTATCGCAATGTTCGTGCAATGAATAAGCCACGTCTTTTTTTTTTTTTTTTTGAACACGCGAAATCATTGGGGAAAAAGACAAACTCCCGTTGATGCCTTTCACAGATAAACTCTTTTCCTACAATCAAAATACTGAGTGGAAGCAGGTGCCCATCTCTTGTTGAAAGTCAGAAGATGATAAGGAAGTACCACCTGCCCCCCCCCCCCCCCCCCTCTCCTTTCTGCTACCACGACCCTTTATACCCTGTAAATGTACAGGAGAGAGCTAGATTTACCATCTTACAACGTCTGCGCCAACGCTCGTTAGTAAACCGCTAGTTCTTTGAAGAAATGTCTTTAAACTATTTTGTAGTTTAGAAATTGATTACTGCAAATTTTAGCATCGGCAAATTGTCAGGAACCGAAATAAATAAACTTAATTAACAAACGCATGCGAAAGCGAAAACGATGTTCATTTCACTTGTGGTAGGTTTACTCGATCCTATTTTCGTTTTGAGGGCGCATTCTGCCTGCAGACACGTCTTTTTTCTGCAAAAAGGTAAGTCATTTCAGTTCGCCGATAGTGTAAGATGAATATTTAGTCTGAGACAGTTCTTGCAATTGGATAAAGCAGTTATAGTTGACACTGTCAGTAATTTGCATATTCGAGTAAACAGCGTTCGGCGTAACATGAAAATTCAAAATGCCTGATGATTTTTTTCGTGGCACTTTGAAACGGTACTATGACACGCTTACAGTGCCAAGTGATTTTTCCCAGCAGTCAGAATGGACTTTTGTATGGAATAGAAAGTGTGATTATTGAGCGACAACAATCCTTGTGCACGCGAGTGAGACAATTGCAATGGATGTTTCAACAACGTAGTCTCAACAACAAATTCTTATGCCGATATTAAAATTTCGAAACGCATAGAAATCGATATGTTTGAGTCAAAAACCAGGTATTTGTTCAAGATAAGAAGAACTACATAAACATTGCTTTATATAAGCAACAGAAAAACCCATGTATTTGTTCGACAAACTGGCCCAAACTGGCGAAACTACCACTGACTACTACTGGTTCAATAATTTTTTAATCTAGAGTGTTAAATTTCCCCCATTTTTTTAATAATGAAATTAGTTCATCAATGAACAAGCTTTGTTCAGAGTGAGTGGCTACTTCGTAATCGAGATAACAGTGGAAATATCAGCCTTTCATTTTGAAGTAAATTTGCGACTTGTCGAAGCTACGTAAATATACCTTCGAACTTGTTGGCCGTTAATTTTTCAAACATAACATTTCCCGGATATATTTTGATAAATGCACAGAAGAAAGATAGTTCTTTATATCTATAACAAGAATTATTAAGAAACTGTGATAGCAGCCTCGGTGTTGAAGTAACAAGAACACCTTCGTTCCGCCATATTGGCGGGCCGCCAAGGTCACTCCAAATCGGCCTTCTCGGTAATTCCAAAAGTAGAAGAAATTGAAACTTTTTAATATCCATTTGGTAGTTAGGACCCTAAAACAAAACTGCATGCCAAATTTCAGCGAAATCGGTGAGGTACCGTGGCCCACCGAAGTTTGAATCTTACAGATTATCACTCTTAAAACTCCTTCCCGGCCGCCCCTTTAAATATCAGTCGCTGAAGACTGATGACCAAAAAAATTCGCAAAAATTTGCGTTACATCCGATCGCCACAAAAATTGGCAAAAAGCGTGACAAGATAATTACCCAGTCCCTCCGCAAATTTCAGCTGAAACACTTGAATGTGGCATAGACGACGAATACGCCCACGCAGTGATTTTTCAATTTCAACTCGTGGTGGCCGCGATCGGCCGCGATCGATCGCTACTAGCCCAGAGAGAGTTCTCTAGCTCCTGGAACAAAAAGATTACACCAACGATGGCATTTTAAGTGTTGAAGAAAGTGATTGGGATCGTCAGATGCGAATTTTAGCGACGAATCGGGGTAAGAATTGAGTAAACATTACGCGAAGTGAAACTGAGTGAAACCACACGCGTGGTCTGATACGCGACGAAACGCTGTATTTAGTCGACTTCTTACGTTCGAAACCTTGTTGATACTTTGAAATAAATGTCTTGGTTATATTTGAGCTTTGTGAGATCGATATTTTTGGAGGAAAAGGGGTTTTAGGACAACAGGTCAAAAGATAATTGAGTGTAATGCCGTGTAATTTATGCACGGCGTCATATAAACAAATAACTCGAATTCCATAATCGGAAACGCAATGATATGCTTTATAGAGTTCACTTTTTACGTTCGAAACCTTGCTGATACTTTGAAATAAGTGTCTTGGTTATATTTGAGCTTTGTAAGATCGATATTTTCGGAGGAAAAGGGTTTTTAGGACAGGTCAAAAGATAATTTGAGTTGAAGCTTTGTGTCAACAAGAAGCTCGAATTTCACATATCACGTTTCACCTGCGTCAATTCAAAAAATTGCCAAAAATTTCAGTATTTATCTTTTTAGCCAAAATTGCTGCATGTTTTGCCAATATAATATGAAACATTTTTGTTTTTACACTTTTCTTACAAACTTTTACCATTTTTAAGTTTGTTTATTTTTGTGCATTATTTTTTGCAAATTTATGCTAATTTATGTAAATTAAATTAATGTAATCGAAAGTATTATGGGTTGTTTCGGACAAAAAAAAAATTTCTGGAAGCCCATTTCATATCCTTTTAAATGAGGTATGGCTTTCATCTCAATTCTAAATCCCAGCTGAGAAAAAAAATAAAGGAGGTCAAAGGTCAATTTCGACTGTAATTTGATAGGCCAGGAAGAGACATTGACGTCAAGGAAAGGTGCGTCAGTAGAAGAGTGTGAGCTGGCGAGTTTAATGGTTGGGTGAATATTGTTAAGATAATCGATGAAAATTTTTAGGTTATCCAGACCTTCAGTCCAGATCGACATATCGTAGCCAAGTGTGGGGTTAAAATGGGGCATATTTCAAAGCGTTAGCCTCGAGAATAAAAAAAAAACAGAAAAGAAACGAAAGAAATGAGAGATTATAAGAATGTTAAAGCTGATATTTACCAAAATTTTAAGAGCATGCTAAGAACATACCCCAGACTGAGAGTATCAGAATGTGTTTATTTTGCCAATTTGTTTGATTTCTTGTAGTTGAGCAGTATAAATAAATGCAATACTGTGGTCTAACGGTACGACTGATTAACTCAATGCTAAAAGGAAATACCTTAACATCAACAATCAACAATATCAATTTCGTATTGCATGATACTCCTGTGTAGAACGTCTCAGTTTTTAGCCCAACTTAGACTTATGACAACTTAAGAACGTCTTAAGAATGTTTTCAGCCTCAAATTGTAAAAAAAAATAATTAAGAACGCTCAGCCTGAGCCCCAAACTGAAATTAGACGTTCTTACATAAAACAAAAAGTGTGTGCGATCAGTGGGATGGCTTTAAATGAAACAATAAGGCGTCCTGGATTCATTCTTGGTTGATCCGTATCTCAATGTCAAGCAGACTCATGGATTTTTGAAGAATTTTCCTTGTGGTTAAAACAAGATTGTCTTCTCATTTTTCTGACAGGGATTTCTTGAAAACAAATTGACGAAATTATTGTTAGTGATCCAAGTTGCAACTTCGGGCAAATCCAAACACTCCTTTATCTTATCATAGACAATTTTGGTAATGTATAAAGTATCTGCATTCAGCTAATGGTACCATAGACAAGAAAATGAAAGGACAAATAAACCATAAAAACTGCATCTAAATTATGGTCATATTAGTACTCACTTGGTGACCATGGTGTGGTTGGAGGTCTTGTCACTAGAAAATAAGAGCAGTGTAATAATTAACAATTATTCACCCAAGTGGAGGTAGACAGTGGTGGATATTTACGGCTAATATGTTCATATTAGTACTCACTTGGTGGTGTGGTTGGAGACTCTGTGACTAGAAAATAAAAGAAGTGCAATAATTAAACATTAATATACAATCTTCGTTCACTGTCCAAAATCCACGCGCGCAATTGGTTAAAATCGAGCACGTGATTTTACTTTACCTGACGTCAGCAAACTCCGACAGTGCGTTATTGACAATAAAGCATAAAAATCGTGCATTATTGACAACGGCTTCAGCTGACAGATTTGCAGAAATAGTGGAAGAACAAATCCCTGAAATTATCAATGAAGCCGATACCCATAAATACCAAAACAAAACAAAACACTTTCGCAACTACAAGTAAATTTGTTGACTTTAGAAATGCAAGATTTGAAAATTGCAATTTTGCGTTCACTTATAACGTGTCAAAGAAAAGCGATTGACTTGCTTTAAACGGCATGCTTCTCGCAACCTCGCTGACTTTTTTTTTATGAATATTTTCAGCTTATGAACGATTTTGTGAATGATTTTACGCCTCATTTATATTGAATTATATATGGCTTTTTGTCATTTCTATATTTTTAAACTACGCCAGTATAATTTTGTACTACTTAGGTAGAACTGAATTCATATTTATTAAAATTCTTGTTCAAAGTTCGCGAAATTTTGTATTGCGTGCAGTGTGCTCAGATTGTATATTAAAGGCCCAGTTTCACCCATTTGGCTTTGCGGGCGTTTATTATTGTTTTCAAATGGCAAGCTCGTTTCTGATTGGCTGTTACCAGATCGCGGGTTTCCCTGAATTTCTCGCGTCGCGGCAACTTATGTAGAAGCGGCAACTTATGTCGAAGGTCGCTTTAGTTTTCCTGAAGTCAAAATCTTCGTGATCTTTGTGGTGTCAATCATGGCGAGCTACCAACAGGAAGATGAACTTGTAAATTTTTATGGTTCAGGAATTGCAGACGTGAACGAGGAGGACGAAGAAATGATAGACATTACTACCGAGGTGAGATATAAGTTTCGATGTTTGAATACGAAACACGTGTGCTCTAAAAGTAGCTCCTGTTAAAATGTATTCCTTTCATTTCAGGAACCAGAAAACGCAGATAGTGCAAGGATTAACTGTTCATGTTCAGGGCAGTGTGCACGAAAGCGTGGAAGAGGAGCATGTCCTTGCAAAGAAGCGAATCTCAATTGCACCTCAGCTTGTAAATGTAGCAGATCGAAGTGCAAGAATCAGGTAATAATAAATCTGTAGACGATCAAAAGAAATAAGTATTCGACTTATGCGAAGTACCGTTCATTTATTAACTTTATAGGTGGCAGAGACCGTGGTCAATCAAAGAAGCCAGGAAAATGTTATTTCTGATGGCGCCGATCGCTTCGAGGCAGACGTCGAGCAATCTGCTACAGGGATTCAGGTAAGCCTTCATAAAAAATTGTTTCGTTTCTCTCTTTGGGCACATTTGAGTTTGTATGGATTATTCGTGACGATGTTTTTTCTGCACTCCCTTTTAGCTGTAGCTTACTTCTACAAATCCTAGTAGCACTTTATAGGAACAGAATACATGATGTTTATACCAGACATTTTTACGGTTTTATGTAAACATGGCACATGTATCTTTCTTTCTTGTCATTGTGAAAGTAATTTGCTTGCAAAGAAAATATTAAGTTATTTTATATTCGTAATAATTTCGAAAATAACAGTAAGAAAAGAAAATCATGACTGTACATTTGGTCAGGGGTATGGGTTGACACATTTTCATAGTCCATGTTTATTTGCAATTGTTTACTTTTACTTATAGGAATTCATTCAAGGACTAGACGAGTCTACCAAGGATGGCCTGTTGGTTAAACTATTGAGTATGGGCAGGGGCAGTTTAGATTTCGCTAAACAGATGGTTGCAGAGAACTTACCTGAGGAACCTTCACCCCCGACTGACCTTCCATGGTGTAAATGTCGTGTCTGTGTTCCAATGGAAACTGAACAAGAAAATTTGTGCTGTAAGAAGCAACAATGTGTCACATCCTATAGAGCCTTCAACACCATTTGCCTGGACAGAGATATTCTCGAGGTGTGCATCAAAGCAAGATGTGACCTTAGAGCAGACGAATTTAATTTTTCAATGGAGAGTTTCCGCAAAGCAGCTTATCGCCAGTTTGCTCTATGGACATATGGCAAGTTGGGTAGGGGAAACAGGCGTGTCATACCCTCCTGTGCAGTAAGGCTCATTCGACGGGCCTACCCTTCTGCTGATGGCAGATACATGGGATTTAGAAACAACTAAGCCACAAAAAACTGTCAATCAGCCATACAGTATCCAAATGACCTTTAGTTGCAATATGCTCAACACCTGTTATTGTTATTTTTTTATGGCATTGGCTTTGAATAACTACTGCCTTTTACATATTTTCGCATGTGTTTGGACCTTGTAATAAGGTTGGCTGAGGATTAAAAAAATGAAACAAGTAATAAATAAACATTGTACATAATAAAAAAAAGTGAACAGACACGAAGTTGACAATTTAACAATGAACTTTATTCACATAATTTTACATACTTTGCAAAAAAATACCTCTTTCTCCATATAAGGTATTCCATAAACTGAATTACTGAAAACCTGGAGACACTTGGCTACAGTTGAATTAAATTTAAAATGTTTTATAAGTGGTTTTGTACTGTTGATATTATCAGTTATCACCACAGCTTTATCTCGCAGCCAAACGTGTTTGTTTACACATATCCAGTCAATAATTTAAAATAAACATTCAAATTTTTGCATGTCTGTATATAACTATTAGTTGTGTTCACTTTTGCTGACAATGCAGTATATTTAACTGCTTGCTGACAACAGCATTCATTGATAATGGACTGTCATTTTTCACATTGATTTTTTATCAAAGCGAGAGGGTCCCTTCAGTAATTCCTCTGTAGGTGGGGGCTCCTTCATTCCAAGGGTGGGGGCAATTTGCTTTGGGTCGAAGCTGTTTCTATCTGAAGGCAGAGTGAAGCTACCCTCATACACAGAGCGCCTTTGCAACATTTTGGACACAAGGAATGGGAAATAGCTGTATTGCTTTTCTTCCTTGACAACCTCTGCATGAAACTTCTGTGACCTTTTAGAATACTTTCGGTGGCCTTGCTCCTTCCCGTCGTTAGTAAGCTTTGGTTTTCGAGATAGGTGCATGTTGTGGTCTATGGCTGCTAGCATCACCCGCATGATGAAGTATGGATACCTAGTTTCAGGTGATCAGATAATGCATCAAGTTATCATCAATGACATCAGTATACATAAAAGGATTACACTAGGACCCAAAAATTTAATTTATTACGCTCACATTTTAAAACTGTTCAGGTAGTTTTGATGTTTTTCTGCATGTCGAAGCAAAAATATCCCGTTCTTGTTTACTTTTGGTTATGTGAAAATAATTTCTTGTTCTTTCTGTATTAGCTTTGAAAAGCTGCCTTGAATTGAATCCAGCCAGTATAGAAGTTGATCAAGCATAAAATATGTGAATTAATTCAGTACTTACTCAAATGCCATTCTTTTTGGGACATACTTTGTCATCATGCTGTTGTATGACTCTAATACACTGGTGTGTCTATAAAAACAAAAACAAAAGGTGGATTCAAAAAAGTGGAAGACATCATGAGCAGGAGATGTCTTGGAAAAGCCCAAGCTGTTCAATTTACCCAGAGCCTGGCTATAACTGAGACCACTGCATACCTTACAAGATTCTTAGACTTGGTGATGTATCATTCTCAATAATTTCACTCCTTCCAAAACCCCATGTTTGAGAAAATAATTTTACAAAGACATTACCTGAATTTCACATAGAAATGAAGTGAACTCAGCCATTTGGGATCAAGAACAATCTTGCGAAGTGCAGCCATAGCTTTTGAATTCTTCTCAAGATACTTCTTGGAGCTTTCATCGCCTAGCGGATCATGCTTGCACTGTCCTGTAGCCCATGTATGCTCTCCACAGACATGATGGAGCACGCCAACCCATGTTTCCTTTTTGCAATTCAAAAAAAAAAGAAAAATTAAAATAATGCAATAAGTTACACATTTTAAGTTGTCACATCTTTGCAGGTTATGTTTTGCAGTTTTCATAATCATTTCTTTTTCCAGAAAATTTATTCGCTCCTCTAATATTAACACTCTCTGCCATCTGTATTAGTCACGTTTTGATTTCTATTTAAATTAATAATAAAGTTTAGAAGAAGGACACACAGCATTACCTTTAGCTCTTCCTCGCTTCCATTGCAATCTTGGCTGCAAAACCAGAAGTGGTTTACAATGCAATCAATCCATTCCTTGAGGTCACTGCAACCTTTTATTTTGGCAGCCTAATGTAACAAACAAGTGAAATGTATTTTTCACTGAAAATGTTCATTATTAAACACTGTATTACAAATGTGCATACTTCATGGATACACCCTGAAGAACAATGATTATTGGTTCACTTTAGGGTAGTTAACTTACCTGATGAAGGGCTTTGTTTAGTTTCTTGGCTTTGTGCCAAATATCCAGTGAATGGAACAGCTCCATGAGTTGAGGAAATTTTCCTTTATATAGTAACAACAGGGATAAATAACAGCATTTAACCACATTTACATATTAATAACACACAATAAAAATGAATTTCAACACCTGATTTCAACAATTAACATACAGTGGAATCCAGATTTCTGAAACTCTTTTAACAAACTGGTCACTCTGCCAATATGTATGAAAATATTGACAGATCTGCAGCTCATGGTTCCACTTGATTTTTTTAACAAAAAAAAAACATTTTTATAGTACAGTTTATAGGTCTCCTCATGACAACTGCAGGTTATTTATCCATTCACACAATCACTTTTATACTAGTAAATCTTTGGTATCTACAAAACACTAGCTTACGAGTTTGAAAAGCTTGTAGATAAATGAAATGACTGTCGATCAGGCATACCACGAGCTGGTGTAGAACACAAAGGAATCAAGTCTGCAACAAACACATAATATTCTATAAATAAATGAATTCATGTAATTGAATGCACATATTAAAGCCCTTTCAAAATTTTATCATTTCTAGGGGTCAATGTAGCAGCTCTCGTAAGGTCTCACATGAGTGGTTGAGAGAACAATAGAACAAACAACAAGAACAATGCCCCTAGCCCCCAAAACAATAGCAGCTGCTACACTAGGGGACTAGATATTAGAATATGAAAGCGAGACAATGATAAGAGGGCATTCACGAAATAAATATAACAATTCATCACAGTGTTCGACTCTACAAATAAAACAACGGCTGCATGAGTTGCAAATCCTTGCTGGACACGATCTGGGCTTACCTGGATCATCTTGTGATGTTGAAGCCTGAAATGAACTATCACTTCTGGATACAGGATCCCTAACATCTCTGAAAGTAAAATAGCGAACAATAATTCAAGTGAGCTTCTGACTCAAATCAAAAGAAATATTTGCTCGAGCCTATCGCTCGTTCAAAAGGATGAATGTAGAGTATACAGAAATGACAGAAATCTCACCTTCGATGCAGAAGAAATTCTGCAAACTCACTGTCTGTAAGCTTTCCATGGCTTTCCTTTCGCTGTCGCCAAAGACTAAATACGGATTCGCGAAGACGAATGTACTTTGCCGACCCAGGTAAACGAGGTCTTCCAACACGAGCGCTTCGTTCGCTATCCGCCATTGCCGATGGCAACATACACAACTACATGCTAATCTTAACGATCGAAATGAACAACTTATCGGGAACACGAGCCAAAATAACAAAGAAAAGATAAACTACAATAACAGAGGCACTTATTTACACAATTTTGACAATCCAGAATAGTAAATAATCGAGGATTGAAACGGATTTCTAAGTGAATCTACGAATCGGTAATTTTCAACTGCGAGAAATCAATTAGAGAGGCACGGGGCGCGCAATGCATTGAGGGTGAAACTGGGCCTTTAAAAGGGTTAGAGGCTGTTAGTTCGTGTTTTGTTTACAAATACACGCACTTGCTGGCAGCACAATGAACTCGAAATTTTCAATACTGCACTCGGCTACGCCTCGTGCAGTATTGAAAATTTCTCGTTCATTGTGCGGCCAGCGCGTGCGTGTATTTGCAAACAAAACACTCACAACAGTCTCTAACCCATAAATAGCCTCCATTTGGCGCCAAAATGTGCACGGATAGTTCTCCGCGGACATTATGTTTTCCGAGAAGCGAGGAGGAGATAATGTTCAAAGACAAATATCCGTGCATATGTTTGACGCCAAATGGAGGTTATTCTGTTTGTTATCCTTCTAAGCAATTAAAACAGTTTTAAAAGAATTATGCCACGAGCGCGCGTTGGATATGAGATTGTAGATAGAGTTGGCTATAACTATCTCATATCCAACAAACTCGATTAAAGAATTGCAATATTTGAGCTCCCCGGCTGTTCTCGCTGACGCGTACGCCTACCTATTTGTGGTCCATGGTATATGAGCTCATATACCATGACTTGTAAACCAATCAAATCTCAGGAATTGCAATATACCATGGCTAGTTTTAACAACATTTGATATTCCTCAGTTTTGCCTGTGTTGCGTGACGTGTTTAGACCAATCGCGTGCGTGTAAAACATTTGATTGATTATTATCCGGTTTATTTGTGGCACCGTAGCCAAGAAAAGGAAGCAAAAACACGTCGTGTAAAAATAACGTATTTTGGTAAGAACTTACCATTCCGAGTAGGTTTCAATACAGGAAAACTTGCTATAGTCGAGAAAAAGGAAATAAAAATGTTACGTTGATGTTGTGGAGTTATTAATTTTATGCTAAACAAATCGAATTATCTCCTTCACGAAATTAGGTGAACTAAATTGAATCTGAGAGGCAAACTTTTTGTTTATTTAATCAGCCTGGATTTGTGTACTATTGATAAACAGTTTATTGCCACTGAATTGTGTCAGATTATTATTTCAACTTATGTTTTAGATAGTTTGCCTAGGTTGTTGTCCCATGGGGAGTGGTCAATAAATATTGTATTGTATTGTTCTATTCCACGCAATGAATACTGTTTCCTATTTAAATAATAGCAGGGTCTTTAAATGATACTTGGAAATGAAATATTTATATAAAAATGTTTTTATTACCTTTGCAAGCTGTCATTTACCCAGTTCCAAAAGAGGCACTTGACCGCTTATACGGACTTAACAACTTATATTTACTGAGAAGAATAATGAAGACTCACTTCTTGTCGCAGCAACATTAAAGCAAGTGACCCATGATGACCAGTATCCACTGCTTGTTTGGCAAGAAGACATGGGCACTATTGATTCAACTGACGTAATATTAAAGCAAGTTACGGATGATGACAAATTTCCACTACTCGTTTGGCACGTAGACACTGGCACTCTTAAACTGACTGACGTAGTATTGAAACAAGTGACCCGTGTGGACCTGTATGCATAATTGGTTTGGCAAGTAGACAAAGATTCTCTCGGACTGACTGACGTAGTCACGTTTGGGTACTGCCATAAGCTCTGACGAGGAGTTGGCGTGAGCCCCCAGTTCACTGAAGAAGTCACTTCTGAGCTGTTTGACGCAGACACGTTTAAGAACTGCCACGAACTTTGGCTAGGAGTTGGCACGTCACCCCAGCTCACTGACGAAGGCACTTCTGAGCTGTTTGATGCAGTCGGAGTTGTGGTCTGCGCACCCACTGAAAAAGAAACCATATATAGATAACCATTCCATTTCCCGACTCAAACCTCGGGTCAATTACTGTGGTTCTAAGCCTGTTTCTCTTTGAAATGTGGGGTTCTAAAAATGAAAACAGGCACTACACACATTCAAATATTGCAATATTATGGTTTTAGTTCTCAGGACGTCTCTTTTGATGCAATCGTGAGCAAGATCTGGCAAAACTGGTGCTCAGTGCCCAGTTTTCCAAGGAGAATATTTCACCAGTAGTGGTACATTTTAATCGCTTCTATCTAGTTGATTGTACTTACCGCGTTGGGTAGGATTTGTGAAAATAACAATGCAAAGGGAACGTCATAAATTTTTGTAAAATGTTGCATCGCTTAACAATTTTTTTAGTTTTGAAAGCTATGAAAAAGTGAAGTTTATTCCAGAAATCGATATTACTTTACATGCAAGCATCAGAATGTTGCTTAATACGTCATCAAGCCCTTTGCGCAGCCGCTAATATTTACAATCAATTATAAACTTGAGACTCAATCAGATTAACCCATCCCTCCCGCATTGCGACTGTGTCCTCTGCACTAAACACTAAGCTTGTTGACCTTGTTACCGGGTACCAATTCTCTCCATGCCATTAACAATAAGTTTGAGTACTATCCTGTTTTCTGGGGATGCGAAATTTGTAGCTGATTGCGCTGGCGGCGAGTCACGAATGTTAGATCTGATATTCAATGTTTGCAATTAATGCTGTTCTGATCCGAGACAAAAAAACATTGCAATCATTCTTTAGTTGCCTAGTCTGGGACCTTTGACGCTCTATGTTTGATGGCGGAAGTCCTTTCTGCCCACACGCAAAAAAAAAGTAACAACAGAGATTTCAAAACAGATTGTTATGCATTTCTGTTTTATTATCAAAAGGATAGGAAACATAATTTTCCTTGGGAAAAGAACGGGGAATATAAAGCGCAAACCCCATGCTGTTGTCACGAGACAGTTTCAAATCAGTCTGACACCATAAACACTGGCTATGGGCCAGTCACTTGTATCTGAATGGCGCCGAAACACTGTTGCTTTCTACGAAAACGACCTTCGCCCTAAGCTAATTAAATTTGTTTTATTTTCTGATATCTCTGATATTTTAAAGTGCTTACTTCAATCCTTTGGGGAGTCAAACTGTGTTATTTCGTTATGTCAAAAAAAAATATTCGAAATTATGTCCAAGATATTCATTATATTCTGAAAAAAAAAAAGATAACTTACGTCATACTTCTTTCTTATTTTCACCAGCGCTGTCCCTTTCAACAACAGGGAAATGTTTGCATACGCTGAACACGTGATATCATCGGGTGAGTAAATTGAGACTAGCTTTATCTCGTCACCTTGCCCTAGCAAACAACAAGCCTTATCATAGCTTGGTCTGACTCTTAATTATCGAAATTTCATCTAAATTTTAATAGTATCCTCGGGTCATGTCAAAATCCTGTTACAGCAATATTTTGCATTGGCTGCGATAAATTTATTGTAAAGTAACTTGTTTGTACATTCGTTGGAGCCCTCTTGCCTCATTTCTTCGGTAAGCGAAGGAATAAAAATACTGAGTCCAAGTGTATCCGGGACTAGTTGTGGCAAAACAAGTGCATATCAAACTTTGCCCATTGTTAGGGTTTAAACTTTCTAATACAATGAAGCTATTGTTGTCCATCCTTAGCGATTTTCTTGTTCGGTGTCGCCAAATTGCACTCGGGTTTAATCGGATCCAGTCGGCACATTGCTGATGATGACATTTTTGTTCCTAACGGGGGCGCTATTGGGACCACAGATACCATAGACTAACTAACAAGTTTGAATAAAAAGCTAAGTGAGGCTTAATGTTCAAAGCACGTCGATTCGAATGTTCACAAGTTTGAATAAAAAGGCTCGGCGGGGTTTTATGTTTAAAGCGCGTCGGTTCGAATGTTTACAAGTTTGAAAAAAAAAAAAGTTAAGCCAGGTTTCATTTTCAAAGCGCGTCGGTTTGAATCCGGGGTTTGAATCATAGTTAGTAGAGGGGACTGGTTATGAAACCCGGCGAACTTCAAAGAAATATCTCTTTGTTATGGTTTTTGCATCGTCACGTGACATTGACCCTGCACAAGCAAAATTTCAAGATGGCGTCCCGAGTGAGTTCTATTCGAAGCGTCGTTGAATCCACTGTGAAAGTTGGCTTGTTCTGGTTGAAAATGAGTCAAAAACCATAAGTTTTACAAGATAAAATATCGTCGATTGCAATACCAGGCGATAATTCCGCTGCCTTCGGCTGTGGATCACGCAGAAGGAGAAGAGAAATCGACATTTGGAAGCTATTTGCACCAGCACTTAGAGGCACACATAGGAAATGGAAGAAAGGCTGGCTGAACAAAATAGCCGAGTCGAGAGTGATAGGGTACTGTTTATCTGTGTAAATTATTTTGAAGCCAAAGACACAGAAATATGTATAAGGTTTGTTTGACCATAACATAGTACCAAGTAGAAGGGAAGGTGTTTATACCCACCATCGCATGCATACAAATTTCGAATTCACTGTAAAGAGAAAGTTTCTTTCTCGAATATCTTTCTTTCCTTACAATTTTATTTTATTGCTGTCCAACGCATTTGTAAATGGTTGTTTTTTAATAGTCTCTCCTTGTATAATTTTGTTTTGTTCTTATTAATAAGAATAAAAGTGTTTCTGTTGTGAGTCAGAGGCTGACCCATTGCAATATCTTCACACATATGCATAGGTAATGAAACAGTAAACATTCATGTCACAGTAACAGTTGTTCTTTTTTTATGTAGGGATTTCTTTTTCATTTCCATATAGCAGTAAACTCTTCGAGTCACAGATTGCTGATCATAATAAAAATTTCTCCTTGTAATATCCATATTACCTGTACTCCATCACACAGGCCATGATAATTTATCCCTGGGAATGTATCTTAAAAGTTGAAATAAATAAAAAAATAAAAATAAATCACTTTATTTAAGTGTCAATGTGTTTAGCACGGCTGTACTAATTGAGGACACTGTAAATAGTGAAACAAATATTATAAATGAAACAGAAACTTGTTAAAAATCCCAACTGGCAGGAGGCTGACCAGTTGGCTATATACAAAGCGTGGAGGAGTTGAATTCGGGACCACCGAAGACAAATCCATCTAGTGGCAGGGAGGAGGATTTGAACCCGGGACCTCCGGATTACAAGTCCAGCGCCCTAACCACTAGGCCACGCTGCCTTCCTCCTATAACTGTTAGAAATATGAACTTATTTTGTTGATCATGGGTTTTCTCCTTCCCTGGTCTACAAGAGGCTCATTTGCAAAAAGGTCTTCCTTGTTGTCACTACAGGTATTGCTAGATCTCTTGGTCAGTCATGAAGTATTCTGAGATTCACTAACTATGTTTGAATGTTCACAAGTTTGAATAAAAAGTTAGTGAGGTTCCATGTTAGCGTCGGTTCGAATGTTCAGCGAGGTTTTATGTTTAACGCGCGTCGGTTTGAATGTTCACAAGTTTGATTTAAAGTTCAAGCGAGGCGTTATGCAGGTTATGTTCAAAGCGCGTCGGTTCGGATCATGCTGTTCACAAGTTTGCATGAACAGAAAGTTAAGCGAAGCTTTATGTTCAAAGCGCGTCGGTTCGAATGTTCACAAGTTTGATTTAAAGTTAAGCGAGGCGTTATGCAGGTTATGTTTAAAGCGCGTCGGTTCGGATCATGCTGTTCACAAGTTTGAATAAAAGGTTAAGCGAGGCTTTATGTTCAAAGCGCGTCGGTTCGAATGTTCACAAGTTTGATTTAAAGTTAAGCGAGGCGTTATGCAGGTTATGTTCAAAGCGCGTCGGTTCGAATTTTCACAAGTTTGAATAAAAAGTTCAGCGAGGTTTTATGTTTAACGCACGTCGGTTTGAATGTTCACAAGTTTGATTTAAAGTTAAGCGAGGCGTTATGCAGGTTATGATTAAAGCGCGTCGGTTCGGATCATGCTGTGTCATCATCTTCGAAGATGTTGACACAGGAAAAATGAAATGTTAAACAGACAGCACACAATCAACTGATCGCAGCATGTTATTCCAATTTAATTCTCTTGTTTGGAAACGACACAACGGTGCAAACTACCAGACAGGGTTATAGTGGACTAGTAACAGCTCTAAATTATAAAGGTTTCTGCAGAAATAAAGGTATCTGATCTAGTATACAAGAGCTTTCCCTTTCACGCGGAAGTTGTCAGTAGCTCTTCGCGCCCATTTCGATCTACCGCCAGATGTGAAAGCTGGTGTTTGGTCTTTGGGTTTAGTGTAGTGTTTTCTCATCTGAATAAGGAGCATGCAGATGTTAGTATTCTTTAGTATCATTTTCTTCCACGATTCCTTTTGTAAGGATGTCTGCTTTTGGAAGCAGCATTCGATCGATCCTGTGTGAGCCGAAGTGTTTCGCCTAGCTACCTTTGTTTTTCTTCAGTAGGTTGTCACTGCCGGTACGTGACGAAGCATCAAAAGTCCAAAATAGGCTGTGATACAACTCGGTTGCATGGATCATCAAAAGGAAGACAAAAACAACTTACCCTGGCAGAAAGCAGAGAATAGAAATACAACGCAAACTGCAGTTCTCATGCTGCTGTCTTGGGACATTACTGTGGTGTGATCTTACAACGCACTTCGCTGACAGTTTCAAATCAATCGGCTGACCTTATGTACATTGGCCTAGACACAGAGGATGCTGGTTCGCTAAATTTTGTATGAAACGTCACTTCTTCAAGGAACGATATTAGAAATAGCCCGCATCTCTAGGCAAAACAAGTAAAAATATTGACAAAGGAGAATAAAATGTTTTAACATATTAAAAACAGATAGCGCACGCTCAATAAGTTGCAGCGTTCTATTCCAATTCACTTATGTTGCTTGGAAACAACAGGAGCTACCAAAGAGGATTGTATTGCACTATTTAAAGATGTTTTAAGCTGTGAATTGTAAGGGTTTTGGCACGGAATCGACATAGAGTTAATGCAATTAATTGAAATGGCATTTAAAACAGGAGCTCTCCATTGGTGGAAGTTGTGACTCTTGGAGTGCGTCTCAACCCGGGGGCCCGCGGATTCAAGTGTCAGACGCGATAATCATGTATTTGGTTACGTTTGTTTTGTTGTGTCCAAACAAAGAGCAGTTGCTAGTGGCAGTTGGTTAATACAGATCTTCTTTGTAAAATGTTTGTTTTGGGGGCATATGTTATCTTGTTTTAAAGAAGTGTTTGCGTCTAGCTATTTCTAGAATTCCATTGCCCATGGGTGAAGAAACGACAATAGTTCAAAACAGGCTGTGATGGAATTCCGTTTTACTATCAAAAGGATGACGAATATAGCTTTCCTTGGGAATAACGGAGCATAGAAACGAAATACAAATAGCAGTTGTCATGCGCTGTTTCAATCAGTCTGGCCCAGAAACCAAGATAGCTCACTCGTTCACAAATTACTGTTTTTTGTTTTTAATTGTCAAATTTTCTTCTTTTTTACAAACAAATAATTATTGATTAATATATATTTGCTTTATAACATCTGAAAGCACCTGAAAGAAGCAGAAGCCTTTGTTGCTTTCTGCGAAAACGACCTTTGCCCTGAGAGAGCCTATTTGTTCAATATTAATAGCAATAATTAAATTCGTTGCAAGAGATGTCTAAGTAATCTATTAAGATTCAGGTTGTTATTCGCCATTAGTCCTTGCATTCTGAACGTAAATGAATTCGGTATATTGTCACATGTATTGTCGTCCAGCACTTAAAAAATCTCGCATGTCTAATTCGTCAACCGTTTTATACTGATTAAGAAACCGGATTGTTTTACTTTTTTTTACATTTATGACGGTTGATAAACCTGAAGGGTGCAAGCTGCAAATTGCGGGCTGGATGGGTCGAATATTTGAAACATCTCATCCTACTAATAACCGACTGACTAATTTTTTCAAAGTTGAACAACTGGTAGCCTTAGTAATAAAAAAGCGCGTGTTTTAACGGCCTGCGAGAGCGAAGAGACGCACTCGATCTTCTTCTGTTTCTGTGTTTCTGCCTGCACGTTTCCCCGCTCTGGTGCTCTGCTACGACTCTTGACCCAATTATATGTTTTATTCTCGAGCGCCTGCTACGCAGGTTACAAATCTTGAAAGGAGATTTTAGATGTTTATCACGTCTGGGTAAACGTCACGAACTACCATAACAGTTTACAAAAGCAAGAAGCAAGTTATGCTATTATTCAAGCACAGTACAACCTTTTAAAATAAATTTATTGCTTATACTGATTTACGGATTACATCAAACTACAATACCTTTACTTACACTGTTTACAATAAGATCACAATTACAATTACATCAGTTGAGTAATGATAACAATTCAATACACAAGTATTAATAGTTTGTCGTTTTTTCGGCGCATAAATGTTTATGCTTCCTTGAATTGATAATAGCGGAGCTCCCGCGGGCGCCGACGCCGCCCGCGGGCGGAGCATCCATACCTATAAAATATGGTAAATCCATCTAGTCAGGAAAATTTGGTTATGACGTCATGTCCGTCCGTCCGTCCATCCCGTCCGTCCGTCCATCCGTCCGTCCGTCCATCCCGTACGCCCGTACGCACGGATTAGGCCTAGGGACGAGTTTGTCTTTGTCCTTGATTTGGAGTCCTGCTTACGCAAAACGTGACACAAAAACATATTCGGTTCGTTTAGAGTTGAGTTACCTGTCGTAAAAATTTGTGAGAACACTGTCTTATTTCAGAGGTTTTTTTTCTCATGTTATAAAATGATCTGGACATTTCATTTCAACTTAAGGACGTTCGCGCCAATTGTTTATGCGCATCCTTACTGCGCACGTAATTCCTGTCGCAACGCTACGCCACGTCATGCATCGAGCGCGCGCGCTGAGGAAACTTTCCAAACACATATAGGGTGAGTAGCCGTTGCGTTTACTTCGCTTGCAGTTTGCTAGCTTAAATGGTCGGTGACCCCTACTTTTTTCTTAACAGATCACTTTTGTTAACGATTATCTACGTTTTGTGAGAAAATGAAAACAATCTATCGATTAAAAGGTTGATTTTTTTGCCCCACGCACGTTCGAATTCCGCTTTTTGATCTTTTCGTTTTGTCGTACGACGGGTTCAAATGCCTCTTCCAGGGCTAAGTTTTGCATAAAAGATGGCAACACTTAAAATCATTTACGCAACAGACGCACTTCTTCAAAATATCACCAGGATCGTTTGCCTCCGTTTTCTCATCATCGATAATTTAAACTACAAACCTTGAAAGCCGTGTAAAATTACGTGCGCCAATTTTTCAAAAACAGGGTAGTTTTCTACAGACTTTATCTCTGAAACGAAGTCGGTGACCCCCACTTTTTTTTTGTATTTCTGACACAAGTAACTCATTATCCGTCCTCAGTAAAAATTTTAGAAAAATCTATCGACCAGAAAATTTTCGCGCGAACGTCCTTAAACGACGCGATTTTATGAAAAGGCGGGAAATCTGTGGCACGGGTGGCACCTTGTTCGCTTTTTAAGCTGAATGAAAGAGTGAATGAAAGAGGCGAACAAAGCTGCTGGAAAACATAGATCTTCGTGAGTATTTCTCGCTTTATTTACTCATCTACATCATGGAAACTTATGCCAAATGATTTAGGGATAGCCTCTTAGCGTGAACATCCGAAAATGTTTGCCGACCTGAATATGATATATCAGACAAGAAGTCAAAAACAGCGAGAGTTGAAGAACTGTCTACGGTTCCTGGTACCTGCGGCTAATTAATTCAGCTGACATTAAGCCGAACTAAAAGTAAGCTCAGAGCCGGTCAAGTTCATGAAGTGGTGGATAAAACACTGTTAACAGCTACACCGAAAGAAAGGAAGAGATTGATCTTCGCTGATAATTCATATAATGTATATGTCGATGGAGTTGGAGTTGGAGTTGGAGTAAGCTCACATGGAAACTGGCTTGTTCGTTTCCGATATTTAATATGGTGCTGGTTTCAAAGCTTTGCCCTGCAGACTTTCAAGCCTTTTCCAAATATAGGGTAACAAACGTATAATGTATATCCTAAGCTGAAGTCTGTTTTTATTGTGAGAATCTGTTTATACTTCAGTCATTTATAAACGAATTCGAAGTTGTATCGTTTTTACGACTGTTTTTGCGTATGCAAAACGGGAGTTATGGAAGGGGTGGCGATTTCATAGTTAATTATTATTTGAAGCCATCCTTCCTTCACTCCTTCAGTCGATCATCTGTAAACAAAAGGCCGTTGACAGATGGTTGGCAGACCTACATGTAACGCCACTCTCAGTTTGACGTTGCGGTTTATTAAGACCGATGACAGACCATTGTACTTTAGGCGCTGATAGTTTTGTTTCGATGGGTATGTGATGATAATTTGAAACTCGATTGTGAACATATTTTATTTTTATTTTACCTTAAATCAGGTGTATGTTGTTGCTGCCCTATAGAAAAATCAACAGAATTTTCTTAAGTTTGCATGTGACGGTGAAAGCGAAATTGAAAGCGAAGTTTGTGTAATCGCTAGCTGACAGAAGATTATCAGTGTCACGCGACAAAGGTCAACCTAGCCGATTTCAAAATAAATTTTATGCGACGCTTAATCTTCACAGCAATCAAACCTGCTCATGGCACTATCAAAACACATTCCGGAAATTGAACGTCAATCGTAAACGCTGTACAGAGAAAAGAGTGTACATACGCTAGCATGAAAACACGCAAACAACACGCAAACTTGAATTTGTCTGCTTGGAACTTGCTTCTTTTACTCCCAATGCAAATCAAAATGAACTAGACGCTTAACTGCGTACGTGTGTACTCGGGCTTCTCTTTAAAAAATTAACTTGGATCACGCTGTTTACATAACCTTACACGACAATAATTATAGTAAACATACTTCGCATTGCGAGATCTCATGTCTTTTCTCTCTTTTATTGTCACCATTGAATAATTGTTTACATTTCCGGTTGAGTAAATAGCTTTGTCTAAGATATCACAATCATCAAATGCCGAAATAACAACATTCTCTACATAGCCATCTACATACGACATGAAGTGCTGGACAAGAGCATATGCTGTTACAATAACTGAAACGATAAAAACAAAGCAAGATAAACCCATAATAAAATTTATTTTTAATTCTGTTCATTTTGTTTGACCTTTGTTGTCGTTTGTAGCATACAGTATTTGACACCCATAATGTTCACTTTGCTGGAGATTACAGGCCACTCATTTGTTGCGCAACGAACCCCGAACTCCAACGTTGTCAGGTGTGACGTATGATTTGTTTAAAGCGATGCACGCTAGAACGCGTTGCGATTTGATAAATCCTCATTTATTAATAATTCATTTTCCGAGTTCAGTAGCTCATTGCCACTTCCAAAACAAAAACAGTCGTTGCACATCGTGCTTTTGATTCAGATCTTTCCGTAGGCTTACATATTTATAAATTCCATTATTTCTTAATGTTGCTTTCAAACCTCCTAGCTTTAATCACTTTTGTACATTTTATACAGACGTTGTCTATTAAATGTTTGGTTTCAAATGCTGTGTTTTAGTTTATAGTGGAGTAAACTGTAAAATTCATTTTTGGATGTTCATTTGAAAATTATTAAATTATTGACCTACATGTCCTCGGATCAAAAACACGTTTCGCATTGGCAAAATATTACAAACTACACTTATACTGAGGAAAATCCCGCAAACTGAACAAATATAAACCAAAACTAGTAAAACTACTCAACGATACTGCACACTGAAATGAATTTAAGTGATTTATTATATATAAGATTCGTAAACAATTCTTTACGCCGGTTTCGTTGCGTGTTACCTGTGCCTGTGCCTGGTCACCGTGACTATAGACATGTATATTGTTTGCAGACAGGTCCTCCACCAACAGATAACCTCAACGGCAGAAAGATTTCGGTTCGCAGTTGAACATGTTGCAAGGCCATCTTTTCTGAATGTATAAATAAAGACCACAGTAGGGCATTGTGTTCTTTTTGGTATTTTTTGGCGGTAAAATTTCGTGGCTCGCAAAAGAGGCTCGCGGCTCGCAAAAAGGGGCTCGGGATCGAAGGCTCGCAAAATAGCCTCCCCCCAAATGATCCCAGGACCAGAAATGATAGCCTCCCCATTAAGGATGGAAAAGTATGAACTCACGAATTTGGACTATGGATTTAAAGTGGATTTAAAATTACATTATCCGCAGCTGGTCTTTGGTAGCTAATCTTAAAAGTTCGGTCAGCGCCCTGGCTAAGTGGTTTGATGACAAGCCACTAAGTGGCTAAGTGGCTTGATGACAAACTCAAGCCACTATCAGTAAATCAGCACACCATCTCCGATACCTTCTCCTTCGCTAAAGAAATCAGAGAAATGCCAGTCAATCCGTACGACATCTTGGTGTCTTACGACGTATCGTCTTTGTTCACCAACGTGCCACTTAACGAAACTATCGAGATCCAAGCTGAGAAAGCATTCACAAACAACTGGTTCAACGAAACTCACAACTTGGACATCACGAAATCAGATCTGACCGAACTTTTAAGATTAGCTACCAAAGACCAGCTCTTTCAATTTGACGGCAGGCTGTACGAGCAAGTTCACGGGGTTGCCATGGGATCACCCCTTGGACCCCTTATGGCAAATGCCTTCCTGTGCTCTATTGAAGAAAAATTAGAGCGTGAGAACATGTTACCAGGATTTTACAAACGATACGTCGACGATACCCTAGCTACAATGCCCAATGTACCAGCCGCAACAGCCTTTCTTTCTACTTTAAATGAATGCCATCCGTCTATACAGTTTACAATGGAGATTGCCGAGAGCAACAAGCTACCGTTCCTCGGTATGATGATTGAGAAAATAGACTGCCAACTTACAACGAGCGTCTATCGGAAACCAACAAATACTGGTTTACTCCTTCATTACCAAAGCCACGTTGATCAACGTTACAAAAGATCCCTTCTGAAAACCATGCTGAACCGGGCATACCGCCTCTCATCATCAAAGGATTTATTTGCGATTGAATGTGAACACCTCAAGTATCCACTGAACCTCATCAACTCAACAATTGCTACGTTTGTCGATTCTGTGGCCCAACCCCATGGTGAAATCTCTGAGGCTGACAGAGAAACACAAAAACCCGTACGGATTACTCTACCTTTTAAAGATCAGAAATCTGCTGACGCCGTACGCAAACAGCTAAAAGATCTTGGAAAGAAAATTGGAACTGAGATTCAACCAGTTTACACAAGTGCTAAGATCGGCGACAAGTTGAAGTTACAAGAGAAGAAGCCCGCTTTGGTGAACAATCAGTGCGTAGTTTATTCCTTCAAGTGTGATCAGTGTGATGCTGATTATATTAGTTATACAACACGACATCTTCATCAACGCATAGAGGAGCACAAAACCTCTGTTATTGGGAAGCACATTAAAGACGTCCACTGTGTCGCGAGTCCCGACCTAACAAAGATGTTTTCCGTGTTAAAGAAATGCCAAGGAAAACTGGATTGTTTAGTTAACGAAATGCTGCTAATTCGTGAAAGAAAACCTACACTAAACACGCAGTCAGACTCAATACGTGCGAAAGTATTTATTTAATCTTAATGCAGCACGCCCCGACACTGTGAACGCTAATTACCGCGAAACAGTTCTTTTAAATATTCTAACATACTTTGTCACCTTTATTTGTATTTAAATTCGAAACTCGACCGTTATCTTTATTTCTACTTGATAATGGAGTCAAGATGATTCCGAAACGTCGTAATCTTATTTCGCTTATTTTTATAGTCAATTGTATTTCGAAATGTTCTCTTATTATTATTATTATTATTATTATTATTATTATTATTATTATTATTATTGTTGTTGTTGTTGTTGTTGTTGTTGTTATTATTATTATTATTATTATTATTATTATTATTATTATTATTATTATTATTATCCACACTTATCTGATATCATTTTTTATCGATCTGCTACCACTCGGTATACCACTAAGGTTTGTATAATAATTTTCAATATTTTACTAAATGGATCTGGATTAAAACTGAACACTCTTGGAGGTGATATGGTAAATTGCCAAGGTAAAGCCGCCCTGATATTTTCGACGATACTTAGTCGTACCTTTTTGGCACGCTTCGGCGGCATATAAGGCGCGAGACCAACCTCGCCTAATGTGCAACCAAAGCGTACCAGGAAGGTATGTTTAGGTATTTACCCTATGAAAATTCGGACGAAAATGCGGTGATATCAGGTCAGTGTGTTGATATTTTAGGAAAGCAGGACAGTCGACAAGGCTTCTGATTGGCTTTTACCAATTTGGGTACGGTAAGTATGTGGAAGGCATTTTTGTTTACCGAGACATCATACTAATCTCTCTAAAAAGTTGTTTCGAGTATCTACACTAGACAAACTTTTCTTGGGGCCATACGTATTTTGTAAGTAGTAACCAGCAACAGCGACTACAGCATTAACTTCGACGACAGAAACATTTATTTCTATGCTATATATTACAGTACAAAAATCAAAATAATCCTATTCGATTAATTCTTGGGGTTAGGTAGTCTGTTAGTCAAAAGTACACTCGATTTCTTATCTCTTTATAATTACTTCTTATAAGGTAGTTGCTAAAGAGATATTTAACATCTAAAAGTGTGCTTATTATCAAGAGCAGGTCGCTCTGTTGTATTTGTATTCTCGGTCAGAATCCTTGCATTTTAGCGACGTCTTCTTTTGTGGAATGAAATGGGCTTAAAATCCTTCAATCACAACCGCATAATAATTACTTCTCCCAATAATGTAACTAAATAAGTAGATGTTACAGTCAGGAACCTCGCCTCTCGTAAGCAATCACCTCTCTAAAGGGCCTCTTCATATGAGCCCGGTAACCGGGACGTTTTGTCGTCTGTTCATATGGGAAAATTTCTGCCCCGTGATTGGGACAAAGTTCAAGAAGCAAAATCAAAATGGAGCCAAATAAACTTGTATCGTTCGCGACTATCATAGCTTTGTAAAGCTAATTCGTATACTAGTTGAAATGCATACAAGGCAAAATCATGCCCTTTTGGCTGCCCTGTTGCGAAAGCAAAGCTAATTTGTCCAAAAAGTGTCGTCCCGGTAACCGGGCTGAAGGGTTCATATGGGAAAGTTTCATTCCGGTTGCCGAGATCTCGGTAACCGGGTTAGCCCGCCTTCTCATATGAACACATCGAAATTTTTACAAAGGAAATAGGAGTGAGGCGAGATCTCAGTAACCGGGCTGGCACGCCTTCTCATATGAACACATCGAATTTTTTACAAAGGAAATAGGAGTGAGGCGAGATCTTGGAACCGGGCTCATATGAAAAGGCCCTAAGTGATTTACACATGTAAACAAACGCAAGTCTCTTTTGTATTACCAAAACAACTGCAAAATTACTAGTGACTATGGTCGCCTATGTCTGTTTTAAAATTTAGAAAATCTACAGTCTTCAAATATGCATGAAAAATATTTAGTGTTTACATAAAATAAATGCCATAAGGTCATAACTCCATAGACTTAAGGGCAAAATTGTTTAACCAATAGACAGTGCATATTGGACACAGATTCGATGCGCATATGTTACGGAATTCATAGCCGGAAAACTGACAAGCCAAGATCTATTATTTAACGAACTCGCTTGTTGTCGTAACAGAGTTTGTTAAGTGATCTACATGACTTGCCCTTATGTCAAATTGATGACCCAAAAACCTGTCTGTTTTCGGTAACTCAAAGGTAAAAGTATGAAATTTGGTTCTCGATTCTAGAGGCCCATACTTGACGGCGCTTAAGAAGCATTGATACCATCCAGGGATATTGTTCAACGCATGTTATTCCTCACCCTCACCCTCCTCACCCAAACATTTTTTCTATGACGTCTTCAATGATGAGAAGCACTGTGTCGGGCCCAAGAACAAAGCACAATGATTCCACCGAGATCTGGAACCCAGACCACTCGAACCACTCGGTTTTACTAAATCGCCTCACTAATGGCGAGAATAACTAATATAAGTAAAAAGGAAATAATGCTGTGGCGTTAAAAAAGCATATGGCCGTTTTTAAGCTTATTTGAAGTCGCTCTCCTGGGCGCTTACATGTTCTAGGCTTGAAACAGACTGGTGGTAGTTTTCCATGATTATATCTTCTTGATGAGGATCGTCGCACACATATTTAATTTTTGCCGATTGTCCTTTCTTTTTCAGGCTAAAAAAAAGGAAAAGGAAAAGGAACATCTAAGTTAAATTACTCCTGCATTACTTTTTTACACCCTAACAGTTTCATGGTTTTTACACAACCTAACAGTTATCGTTGGTACTCAATTTTTATCCCTTGGAGGAGAGGTGTACTGCGAGAGTCCTGCCTTGATACTATACTTGAAAGGAATTGATTACCGGTATCGATTGCCTAGATCCTATAGATGACCAGAAAACAAAGGTTCATTTCTTACCACCAAAACACTATAAAGATAACCAGGATGATGAAGACCACTCCCGCACCAATAACAATCGCAATCCACTTCCGATCGTCGCTGCTTGGCTCAACTGGTCCTACTGTTGGTGACGTGGTCGGCGTGGTCGGTTTGAAGAAAGCTTCTATATCAGAAATGTTTGCTTCAATAGCTGTCTCAAGCACGGACTTGTGAGTCATAGCAATGTGTAACAGTGTGTCGCGAGGCAGGACTGACACATTTCCGATAAAAAGTCCAAGAGGCTGTTGCACATAAAACGCTACCTGGAGAGAGCCTGACGAGTTGCTAGGGTAACCAGGTAGTAAGTGAACCTGGTCAGCGGTGTAGAGTTCCGAAAGAGGGGAGCGTCTGATAAAAAATAAACAACAGTTTAACACTGAAGAAAACTACCGATAAAATATTAAGAAGTCAGACAAGAATTAAATATATCGCAGAACAACACTTAATTTCACCTATGACTCAATTATCTTATTTTTTTTCTCACACATCACCGGGAATCATTCAAGTTTGTTATCAAGCTTAGATTTCAATACTCAAAGAAGTTACATAAGAATCACCAAACACAGACTGCGAGACAAAGCGTTTTACGGATTGCATCCGTGGAAGTCATTTACTAGAACAATTCAGTTGTGGTACTCTGCAATAATCTGTTCGCTTTAAGTAACTAAAAAATTGTGGTTTATATCAATAAAATTTCTTTCACAAAATTGTTCCTGTTGCTTACAATCGAGGTTTCTATTCAAAAGTCAATTTGTGTTGGTGATAAATGCCCTGGGGATGAATTAATGCTATGCAAATAGCTGAGGAACACGTGCTATCCTTTCTGCACTCTACTCTAGTCCGCGACATTGATCGGTGGACACCTACGCACCCTCCCTTCGATGAATCCGGTTTGAAGTCTCCACCATCTACTTGACAATTTACTGAGCCTGATTTAGGCTTGTCCCAGGCCACAGCGATTCCCCATTCTTTATCTACATGTCATGAATAACAATACCAAAGGCAGAATATTACACTACGACAAGTATGTATAGTTTTGAAAATAAGAGTAACATTAGCTTCACACCTGTTTCGCCTTGCTTGTTTTAGTGCACATCTTGTCCTGTTCTTAGTGCAGTAATCCTTTGTGACAAAAGCCGTTTTTTCTTTGAAAGACTTGTCTTTCTCAAAATCCCATTCAAACTGTCAAAGGAAATGCCAAAGTTAGTTTTTGTTACTGGAATGGAGGAACATACTAGCCTCATACTAATTATTGTCAAATTCGTAAATTTTAGCACGTGTAAATATTCGTAAATTTTAGAAAGGCGTAAATTTTGAGTTAGGAAATTTTTTTTCCGCACGATCCCACAAGCTAGAAGCTTTAATATCTATCGTGTTTAAATAAAGGTTATCTTATCTTATCTCTGAGCGTGTATGAGGGCCGCACAAGAGAATATTCGCCCGAGGTCTTGACAGTACGGACCGGTCGCAGAACGACTGAGGGCTTATTTTGCACAGTACGATCCCTAGCAAGCGAGGTTTTTAACTTGTTGCTGTGGAGTAGCAGATCATAATCAGAATTTAAAAGAAATGTAGGCGAAATCGAGATTTTTTCGTCGTTGTTAGCCTCGCTTTCAGCGGACCATAATGCTCTGCGCTGTGGTGTAGCCGCACTTTCAGCGGACCATAATGCTTTGCTTTTCGCTGTGGTAGAGCTTCGCTTTCAGCAGAACCGAATGCACTGCACTTTGTTCGAGCCTCGCTTTGAACCAAAGACAATAACAAGGACGGACTGGACTGTCATCGTTGTTTTCGACGCCGCAGTCTTCAGGTGAATGGGAACCTCTGTTGTGCATGACGATGTTTTTATTGGAATAGTTTCTATAATAGGTTGATAACGTCAAGTTCTCCGTAACAAGTTGCACTGTAAAATGCCGTTTCTTATAGTATTGTCTGTCATTATGTTCGATAATTTTCGCAGTTTGGATCTTTTGGCTGACGAGCATGTTTGGCTACACTGGTTTATTATATAGAAATCGCGATACCGTTTGATTTTATTTAGCTGAGCGTAGTAAAACTAAAAACTTCGATCTTCTTGCAAAATTGTTTTTACACCTGTAGTACTGCTTACTTTGTTAATTTGCTTCACTTTCAGCCAAACAAACGTATCAAATGGAACAGGTAAAGTTTTCCATAAAGCATTTAAGGCGACCAAACGTTTTGGTGAGCAACAGCCGAAGATTCCCAATCATTCACGGAAAATGTCCAAAAATTGGCAAACGTCTTCTGAACGTTTTCGATTCATTTCTGGACAATTTCCAAATAGTCCCGAAGACTTTCAAGATCTCCGAAGATTTCCGAGGAAGATCTGTCCTATATTTCCTCTCAGCTTACAGAGTTTAACCATTTCCATGGCCACGATTCGTGGCCTATAGACTTATCCCAGCCAAGTACCGCCTATCAGAGTACTCAGATTACCCTAAAGAATCGCTTGTCATATAATAATTCCAGATGCTTCCCCTATCATTTCGAATAAGGAATGTTGTGATCAGTCGTTGTGATCATTGTGGCCCAAAAAAATATTTGTGTTAAAAAGTACCTCAATCGAGTTTAACTTACGTTTCTTGTACGTGTAATTGAGAACTGGACGGCTTCCTCCTTTTCTTTCTTTGATGGCACACGCGGTTCTGGAAGCACTGGCTTGGGTGCCGTCTCATTCTTCTCCAGACCTAGACAAAAGAAAATTACACACCCAGCCTCATACCAACCTCTTACCCAGGCCTGACTCTGGGCGGAGCTTGCAAAGGGTTACCTTTTACTAAAAAAGATATGAATAAGCTTTTAAAACTTAAATAAGAATATGTATATAACTTGTTTCTTAAATAGGCGTTCCTGTATAAAATTCATTTTGTTTACGCATTGCAAGCCTATTTTAACCATCGAAAAGGACTCGAAAGTCATACTTAATAGAAATAATGGTTTATGAAGCCCGGCAAAGATCTTTTTTATTGCTTTTTGTTCGCTATTTTGGGAGTTCACCGCGCACAAAACCTTGCAAAATACAATAGGTGGTTACGTGTGTTCATGCAACTAACCAATAAAAGCATTGCGATTATGTAGCTCGTATATGATTGTATGAGCGCAAAATAATATAAAAGATGTGCAAGGTCATGTGCCTTCCAACCTAAATCGTGTCCTCTTTGTTTGCTCCTTTGATGTTTGCCGGGCTTCCTAACCATTTCCTCTAATAACTGTCTAGATTGTTTAAAATTTCATTCTTGGTCTGCTACCTAACAAAGCCTATACCGCCTATACAGAGGATCTAGCTGTTGATCATTGTCATAAATTAATCCTTCGGTGATTACCTCTGCATTTTCCATCGATAAAGTACAGGTCTTGTTCACATTCACACTTGTAGGAACCACGAGTGTTGACACACTTATGGAACTCATCCGTGCAGCTGTACGTGTCTTCATCAAGACATTCATTGACATCTGATAAAAAACAAAATAAACAAATTAAAGGTCTTATTACTTGGAAGCAATTGTATATTTCTGCTTAATCGATAAAATGTTTCCGAACGTGTTGCAGGAAACACTACTGAGGCACAACATTTTTACGAAAGTTATATTTTCCGGATTGGCGACTTTTGCGTGTGTTTTTTGATCTGATTTTTGCATTGGGAGAGACTGCGCTTAAAACGTTGATGCGTTTACGATTTACATAATTTAATATTGAGTGCTAAATACCTTCACATTCGTAACCATCTTTGTTCAATTCGAATCCTTTTTGACAAGAGCATTTATAACTTCCGGGGGTATTTTCACAAATCTGGCTGCAGCGGTGGCGAGGATTAGCTGGATCACATTCATTGATGTCTTAGAAGAAAAAGGTACAAGAGAAAATGGGCATGGTATAAGCATTCAGTTTTACATTTGTACTGTATCAAATTCGGTCTCATGCACCTGTAAGCGCAACAACAACAACATCCTTTATTTTAATATGATATAGGGAAAAGCAAAAGGCTTGCTTGTAGGGTCGTGTTTTCTAGCTAATGATGACGATAACTGTAGCAAATAGCGTTTTAATTTGCCCTTAATGTTTTATGGTCATGATTGCATGATCTAAACAGTTTCATGCCGTAATATACTCCGGCCAAAAGGATATCTCGAGGAGATTTTTTGAAAAATTCTTATTTTAGATTTGCATGTTTAGTTTGCGTCAAAGCGGACGAACAAGGTTTTGGAACACTAACAGATAGAGAATTACTTCAGTCAAGGCTTGACAAATTGACCGATATCTAAGAGAATGATTGTTTTTTTCGTGGACAATGTCTGTTCCTGAAAGCTATCGGAAATGACCAAGAAAAAAAATATTTAAAAAATATAACGCAATGTTCGAGTTACCTTTTAATTTCCTCTGCGTCAAAACGAGTCCGCGTACAAAACTTTTCATATGAAAATAAGTTTGATTTGCACGAGAAAAACGTGCAGGTATAAGAATAGATAATATGCAAAGACGAATGTTGTGGAACCATTCTTGTCCCATCTAAAACATTACAACCAGGCTGATATCACTAATAGTCATCAAGTACCTCTGCAAGTCTTTCCATCATTCTCCAACTCGTAATTAGCAAAGCAGGCGCATGTTGCTTTGTTATTGCTTCCTGTGAAGCAAATATGCTCACAGCCAGGATCAGGAGAACAAGGGTTTGTGGCTGGAAAGAAAAAAGGCATCATAGTTAGTGGAGGGGACTAACAATGATGTCATTTATGGACTAAATTAATTTCTCATTGTGAATTGTGAATTTCTCATTTTGCGTTGTGAATTAATGATTGAACATGGCATATCACCAGTATTCGTACAATTTATTGTGGAAGTCGTAAACCATCTTAAAACATAATATTACCTTCTGAAGACTCAAGCCATTCAATTACCTTTTGCTTTTTCTTGAATGCCGGAAAATTTTAATCTCACAATTTTTCGCCCATTTCCGTTATCGTAGTTATATATTTCACACATGAGCCGATTTCATTTTTTTTTGTGGTAAACCTTTTTACAACAGTCAGTTTCGAGGCCTTATGCGCCATTTTTGCTCAAAAAGGATAAGTAACAGGTAGCAGTTTTACTCACAATGCTGTAAAGCTGATCATACTACGTAAAAAAAAAAAACGCACATCACATCACGTGTTTCGGGGACAAGGAGACCACGTGTGTGTCACCATGATGTCTCACAAAGCGAATTATCCTAAATGTGGATGGCACAGCCATTCGAAACATTTAAGCGCATGGACACAACCATGCTGAATAAAAGCGTAGCATATCGGATCTGAAAGGATCTGCGGTCCAAAATTACGTAAAATAAAGCACAACAATAAGCAAGGTACCGCGAACGAAAATGCCACTGGTAACGTAGGATCCAACGAGGGATCTGACAGACAGAGTCTTTATTATTTGCATGCTGATCAGATCCCTCGTTAGATTCGCTACACCGTGCTGATGAGTATTAATAAGAACGAAACAGCTATCCACGGTTGCAATCCTGCTATATCGGTTCTAGTCGTGTTGGTGTCTCACAAAGTTTCCTTTTTTTACGTAGCATGATCAGCTTTACAGCATTGCTTGTCTTTAACAGTTTTACTCTTTAGTGCTGGAACGGCAATACCCTCAACCTGAAGGCAAAACCAATGATAACAAGTTTTTCACAAACGTACCTTTACATTTTCTCCAGTCATCAGGATCACGTTCGAAAAACTCGTCACATGAACAGTTGTAGCTTCCTACAGTGTTAATGCACTTCTGCATGCAGGCATTTGATGGCTCGCATTCGTTAATATCTGCAAGTGAATATTATTATCCTTAGCAAATATTCTTAAGCATGATAGATAAAGGATAAGGAAAAAACCGCGCAAGCTATCAATTAACTCCGAAGAGTGACCAGAATCAAATTTCTTCTTGTGTTATCGATAATTCTCCATCGCATACCACACAGGCCATGATAATTGACCAAATGAACACCCTTAAGAAAATTGTCTTAAAACGGTTTTTATTGTGGGGGCAAAGCCCGCACATTGGCGTCGACTGAGGGATTTATTTATTTATTTGTGCGTGGGTTTGCTTGTGTCACGTGGTCTTCTGCGAAAGAGCCTGAGGCCGGAGACGGGAAAGAAATTGAGAGAGAGCCTGGGGATGAGGTCGGCGGTGCGTGTCGATTAGAAATCGGCCATATTGGATTTTGGCGTGTCGTTTCGTGTGGTTTCTTTTTGTACTGTTTTGATTTCAGCTGTTCCTGTAGTTGCTCGTCATTACAGCAGCTCACGAAGTCATACTAGCCAACATTTCGTTTGGCTGGAAGTCTGTGCAGGTTGCACATCAGCTTTTACGCTTACGCAAGCCAATATTCACTCGGCTTGATCCTCACTGAGGTAGCACGTGATATTACTGAAATAGCCACTGAAAAGCAATACTAATCCCGCCTGAAATAGACAGTGGAAATAATACTGAGTCACATTTCACTTGCTCAGTCATCTATATTTTAAAAACCGTAGCTGGAGATTCAAAAGACTATGGGGATGTCAGTTGAACAATATCGGTCCAGGATCGGCAGTCATGACAACTTTGTTAAAACAAAGCTGGTCTTGTCACGTATGAGAGAACAATTTTGGAACGTGATGTTAATGATGTTTTATTTGAATGTGTTTTACTTACCAACGTTGAAACAAGTTGTTGGACAATACAAAATGTGGAACGAAGTGAAGTTTTGGTTCACACAAATGACATTCTACAATATTTATAATCAATTGATTATAAGACAAGCAAATGATGTGGAGGAAAATCCAGGCCCTACAATATTTGATATCATTGACCCAACAACAACAGTATGTGCCGACTAAAGCCAAGGAAATGAATTGCTCTTTGGAGAAAATGCTGGTAATTAAGCAATGTGTAGCAATGTCACTTAGTGCTATTATTTACCATCATATAGAAGATGTTAATTTGTGGACTTCTTCAACTTTGAATAATATTTTGGGTATTGGAAATAACCTGTACACTTCTATAAGATATTCTGTGCGAACAAATGATTATTTGCTCTTTAACTGATGTGCCAGGCATTGTTTCACTTTTTGACAAATTGTATACATTACAATACAGTGAGTCGTTAACAGGAAGTGTGTTTATGACATCTAACGATGGTCCGTTTGTGTCTCTTCAAAATTCACTTCAAGAGGTTTTTTCTCAGCAAAACTACAATTGTTGTTTGCTAACTATTGGTATTAATACAGCTGCAATTTTTAAAACTTCACAGCAGAGTTTTAAAATTTTTGACTCTCATTCAAGGGATTTACATGGGATGCCCCATTCATTTGGGACTTGTACTTTGTTCAGCATTGAAGGACTTGAAAACTTCGTATCATATTTGCAGTTGTCATGCTTACAAACAGGGGTTGTTCCTTTTGAAATCAAAGGTGTCTTAATCAGTGATAGTCAATCTGCACAAAAAAGAAGAATCAAATTTGAAATTATCAAGCCCCCACACGTACGCATTGCGGACCTATTTTTGTTCTTCATATGGTATATGTTCAATAACCCTATCAATGACATCACGTGACAAATCTCACTGAGCATGTGGGATCAGGCTGGATTAATAAAGGGATTGTTATTACCGTGGTTACCACCTGAAAAATGTATAATTTCTCTGTTTTCTCTCCCAAGTGCGATTCTCTCGGGCTAAGCCCTCGGGTATTCGCTGTCGGTAAATATATCACATAACCTTTGCTCCAAGTGAATAACCCTTTCAAATTATGTGCACACGACGGGAACGCTTACCATCACAACTGTTGCCATCGGCCTTTAGTTTGAATCCGTCCAGGCAATCACAGAAGAAAGAGGCTGGCAGATTGACACAAAGCTGCTCACAGTTGTTCGATGAATTACTTTGACATTCATCAAAGTCTAAATGAAATAAAGAAAAAATAGTTAAACACTCCAAAAAGGTCACTTATTACCAAAAGCAAACAGTTTATTATTTTGATCGTGATAGTCTATGTGAATAAATGGTACACTGTACATTAAAGTGAATAACCATGCAAATCATAACGGTACTTTAGTCTCGAAGACTTTTTCTTGTATCACTGGATTTGAGATTCACTCTGTTCCGCATTTTAACTGTCGTATAACTATAGCTTGATTTCAGCGTAGAGTCCGTGAGGCAACAGGTGATTACATTCAATACCCAAACACTCCGTCGATTTTCTATCAATGTCAGTCGTGTCGTTATGCTAGTTCGATGCTGTCTGATAGAGATAAGACTTTGTTCCTTTGTCAATAAATGCCAGAGGTTGCCCATGACGTTCAACTCACCTACACACTGTGCGCCATTTCCAGTATATCCGGATGGACAAGGACCACATTCATATCCACTAGCATTGGCTGGCGGTGGAAGATCAATGCACTCAACTCCAGTATAGCACGGCTGACCATTCATCTCGCAGGCGTCAATGTCACTGTCACAGAACCTTCCTGTGTATCCTCCCTGACATGCGCAGCCCATGTATACAAACTTGCTGTCCGTGTTGACTTTGTCGCCCTCTTCTGGTGGCACACACTGACCACCACGATGGCAGGCGCACATGTTAATAGCTGGACTCCAGGTGGCACTTGCGCCTTTGTCGTCAGTAGCAACAAACGATAGATTGACCTACAATAAACAAAAGGGAAGATTTAACTGCATATTTCTAAGTCACGAATTATGCGTCTTTAAAATCAAACGAAATCAAACTTTTTTCTTTCATAATCTGTATCAATCGTCACCTTGTTTGACTGAGAGGGCTCTGGCCTACCTTTTCTGACGATGTAACATTCCAAGTAAAGTGAAACACGTTTCCGCTTTGGAACACTGTGGCTGCTGCGGGCTTGTTAATTACACGAAACGTAATAGTATCGTTATCCACAGCAGTAATGTTCAGCTCAACTGTCTCATGTAGTGTGGCATTTATTGCATTTGAAGCGGTAACTATCTTGGGTGGGAAGTTATCTGTGAAGGAAACAAACAAATTTTAAGGTATGACAATAAAGTAATTATCAATAGAATTTCTGAAACAATTGTGTAGTGTCACTCATCTATCCAACAAGTATACTGTTGGAATCTGGTTTTGCGAGGGTTGTGTCATGGTCTCATTTAACTATATTTTGGTATAGCTCTTTAAGGTTAAAACTCTCGACATAATTAAAATTAAGATCACCATGTATTTTAACTAATGCTAAAAGATTTAACCATCTTTGGAAGTAAAATAAATATAGCATATAGGAGAGCAGAGAAATAAGAGAGAAGGCAGTAACGCAAAAGCTGAGATAGAACTGTCCGCAATTCATGCGCACAAACGTTGTTTAAAAGTATCCTTTTGATAATAAACCGGGATTCAAAAATTTGAGATAGTTATTATTAATCGTGTTATTCTGCGGTGCTTACCAAGTGTGTTTGAGTCGTTAACCAACTGAATGCTTATATCTTTAGTTACCATGCCGACAGACAGGTCACTCGTTGAGGCCACGTCAAACAGGCACTCGTGGTCATCCCCGCACTCTTTCTGAGCTTCTCTTTCTAAACTGACATTATTCCATGTGATATTATCCGCAAACATGGGCTCGAAATCAGGGTTGGAAAAGGTAACCACGCTTTCATTGAGACCATAAGTAAACAGAGACTTCGATTGGTTGATTTGCCCTGCAAAGAAAGTCACCGTGAATCACACAGATTACGAACAACTCAAGATTTATCAATATTCTAAATTGAAAATAAAAATACACTTACATTTAACACCGAACCCAAAGTGAATCTCTTTTAGAGTTGACGATGGTGGCAAAACTGTCCCATCAGGCAATGTGAAATCGTCATCCGGGTCATCGTTCCACGTTCCCAGCAATCCTTTAGTGGTATTCTTGTAATCTTCTGCGGGAGTTACGACAAATGACATCATTTCCTTTTTCTCGCAGAACTTCACTGACATTGTTGACGGGAAAGAAACCTGTAAACAGTTTTCTTCTGGTTTTGACACAGAAAGGTTTCTACCAACTTCTACACTTTGGTTTGTCAGTTTGTTGTAACCATTGTAGATTGCTTGGTCTATCAGAATTATTAATCCACCTAAGAACAACATGAAAAAGATTAATATGTAAGTTTAGCCTTTATCCTATTTATCGCGTCTACCACTGTTTCTGGTATGGCATTTATTTTGTGGGTCTTTTTGCTTCAAACCACATCCTACTTTCGTTTTTATGGCAATGCGTCATGATCACATACAATGGTTCATTGTTCAATGATGGCATTTTCCTTTGTGAAGCGTTTTAGTGTATTGCATTTCTCACCTCCTCCCTTTACTCCAACTTCAATGGTGCTCGTATTTTCTTCCTTGGCAGCTCCGGCAGAGAAAATAGTTGCTGTTGTTGAATTTCCTTGGGCAAGTTTCGTTCTGGCCTGCAGCTGGAATGTTCCATTTTGAGCATCAATCATGACGTATTCGCCCAGTCCATTGAACGTGTAATTCCCACCGTCCAGTGTCTTGATATGAGGATCACCCCAGAACCAGCCTGGGACAATCAAATTAGAATTTGGTATCATGCTTTTTTTATATAACTCCAGCTTCGGGACTGGTATCTTGCTTTTACCAGTTATGGTTGCAGCGGGGATTTGAGTGTCTTCAAGATCCTGAATGCATACTATTGGGTACAGCCTTTCCTCACGGCGTTTCTAACCAGGTATAGGAACAAAAGTGCCGAAAACGAGTTTGGCGAAAGGACCCTTCAACAATGTAACGACTAAAAGTAATTTTTAATCAGAATATTGACCGCCAGAAACCTTTACCAGGTTGGGAATACCGCAATTATAGAAAACAAAATGGAAAACGACAACCCTGTCTCTAGAAATTGTGAAAACGATATTGAACGGATTGTTATGTATCTGATTTCAATGTAGTTGGTACAGGGAAGTAGAGTAGAGGCGCATGAAGGTCTGAGTCCTATTATAACACTCCATAGGACCCAAAAAAGAGAAAAACATTTAACTTTATCCAATCCCACGCGTTATCAAATACCAAGAAGAAGACAAGGATTAAATTTGTAAAAAAAAATTACAGCCTGAAATATTGAGATGTCACAAAACGTAATATAGCGTAACAGCACGGCATGGCATTGCATTGATTCGATGCAATATACATTAGAACTTACGTCTTGGTGGAGGTCTGTAAAGTGAACAGCTGTCAGATGGACGATACAAGTAAAACATATCGCACAAAGGCGTATCAACACAGCAGTACTTGTAGGCCTCCTGATCCGAATAAACCTTTTCCATCTGATTGACCTGATTGAACCAATTATAAACTGCTGTTACTTCAACACGACCGCCGTCAGGAGGCCCAACCTTGAGAGAGCCCCAGTCTTCCCATTGCGTGGAGTAGCAGCATTTCTGTCTCAACTGAAAACCACTTAATCCTGTACGATCAGAATACGGGATGAACTTAGAACGCCTGGAATGATAACACATTTCGGGCCACGAATACCACCATCTCCAAGAGAATCTTCCCCAATCCAGCCATGCCTGCCACTCAGTACAAGGACACGCCATCTGCCAGTCTGAACGTATTAGTTGGTCATACCATTTAAGAACGTTTACTTTTTTCTGAAGGGAAGTCCATGTAAAACACTTCTCCAAAGCGTTCTTCACATTACTGTTCTCAATTCTCCAAAAATATCTTCCTAGCAAACCTGTATTTCCTTCTTTTTTGTCGAGGTTGTACATTCCAAACAAAGTGCCGGAACTGAAACAAACAAAAACAAAAATGTGAGCATACTTAAACTGCCTTGCAAATTAACATGTCCGGTAAGCTTGAATGCACTTTTAAAGGGTTCAAAACACGTTTCTTTAGCAGATACGTTCCTTGCAAGATGAATATGGTCGATTCGTATTAGAGGAAATATCCAATAATCTTTAGAAGTACGACTGACGGTTTTGTAGTATCTGCAGTGTAGCAGCTGCCAAAGGATGAGGTTCACACATTTAAAAGGTATATCACCAAATTCAATTCTTACCCTTTGATGTTTAGGTAGCTTTTACCATCATCCCCTGCGTTCCAACCAGCAACAGGAAGACCATAGTACCCAGTCCAGTAACGGTAATACTTCCTGTATGAATTAACGATAAACGCTGTTATAATTTTAAAAGGGTTCGTATTGGTTCTGTCTGTTTCGTTCACTTATTTCTAGGTTTCTAAGTATTTCATATTTGGCTGGGTTATTTGAAATTTCGTTATTGCTTCATATTTGACAGAATTATGTTTGTTATGGTGACCTTTTTTCAACGAGGGCACTTTGTAATAAATATCGTAACGATCAATCAATCCTGGACATACCTGGTTTTGATGTAATGTATATGAAATGATTCATATATGAACTGTGGATGTATATGTAAGTGATAAATGATCATCGCAGTGAATTTCCAATTTAAGCAATTGGAATAAAGACGCCCTGATTTTTTTCAGACTTCTTTATTCCAATTGCTTAATCTCAGCATAGATTTTTACGATTTATTTCTCCGTTTACTGCTTAGTTTCAGGTTAAATGTTTTAAGTAGTGTTTAATAAATGAACAGCAGTGTTTTATTAAGTTTAAAACACTCGGCTGCGCCTCGTGTTTTAGACTTGATAAAACACGAACTGCGAATTTTTTGAACGGCTTCAAAATCTTCTGATATAGATCAACTAATTCTTGCACTAACATTTAGATTTGGGGTTATTTTGGCCTAGAAAATTGGACGTAAAGTTTAGCCAGGTCTTTATCCGATATAAAGACACTCATTAAACATTAATTTCTTTTGTATTCTCTTTATAAAGTATTAATGAGTTTTTGAAGACTTCTAGACAGCACGCGTGTATGTTACATGACCGTCGATTGACCCCGTTACACTGTCAATGAAAAAAATATAATTTTTTTCTAGAAACGTAAGCGGAGCGTCAATTACAAGCTACTCTGACTGAAATTATGTATCCGTGCAATAAAATGAGATGATAGTTTTATGCATTGCATAGACATCACTTTTGTCAGCTTTAAATAATTCAACATAATACGTTTTCATATTACATTTTTCTCACTTGTGCGAAAACGTTTCCCCGAAGCAATATAGTCATCTCTTAAATAATCCTGATATTGCATGTGATAGGTTTCTCGGGCAGCAGTCAAATTGAGGACATCAGATGGAAATTTGAAAATTTGAAATTTGGATTTGGAAATTTGAAACTAATAAACTGTATTTCATGTCATATAAATATCAACATGTCCCCCTATACTTTTTAAGTAAGTATAGTAAGGTGCTATCACTATGGTTTTAACACAAACTTCTCAAATCATTAATAATTCATCACGTTAAAAAAAGAAAATCATAGCCGTGAAGGAGGTTTGGATGCGCGATCTTAATCAGCATAGATTTTTGCGATTTATTTCTCCGTTTACTCCTTAGTTTCAGTTTCGATTGAGAAGATATATCAAACACTCCAGACAGTGTTTCATCAGCTATCGAAACACCTCGAATTTCGTCAAAAATACTCCGCTCCACGTCGTATTTTCAACTCTCTTCTCGGTGTTTGGATATCCCGATGAAACACTGCCTCTAGTGTTTGATATATTACTTACCAATTCGCTGGAAACACCCACTGAATTCCACCGTATGGGTAATTGTACATCAGAAATGTGTTAAATCCATCCGTTATTAAGACAGTTTGGAAGGTGTTACTCTGCAAGAAATATTCGGTGTGCTGATAGTTTAATATGATTCGTTTCTCCTAAAACTAGAAATGTTCTGGTTTTCGCTTGACTTAGCCATATTCTTTCACTGTCTGCCTATTCGGCCCTATAAAGGATGATACATTATTTCAGACTGTAACCTTTCCCGCGTTTCTTTTGATTCACGTTTTATTAATAAACTGGAAAGCTTTGCAAACTCTTTTCCTTTTCATAACTTCTCTTCTCTTGCTATTCTTTCATTGCCCCTTTAACTAAAAAAAGAAAACTCATAAACTCATAACATTTACTCAAGTACAGTTTAGGGAAGGATTACCTCTTTGCAAAAATTGTAATTATAGCGATAAGGACAGAGCTTCTCCCATGTCACAACAAGAACCCAAGTAGCTTCAAAGTTGGCAAATTTTCCAGTGTAGCGCTGTACATGCTCTGTGGCAATTCCTAGGATGTCGGTAGAGCTGTCCTCGGTTTTGGGCTTGTATACGTGATAATACACCTTTGAAAAACCGGCTCTAAACGCGTGATACGTATCGGTAGTGGCCCAGAACGGTGCGATAACAGCCATATTTCTCAGCCACCAGTAGACACCAAACTTCCTCGGCCACCACCAGCTCCATTCATAATTTAGTTGGATTATGCCATTGCGACATATCTATCAAATAAACAAGAAATAATAGAAAAGAGACTTCTTCTGCAAGAACAAATTTCGGAGGTTAGAATATCGGTCATCAAGAAATGACCAGTATTTGCAGGCCAGTCATATGGCTTTAGTTTTGTAATTGATGTACTTCATTGAAATTGACGAAATTCGGTCAGTAGATGTCATAAGTGTTCGCCCTTTAAATTCTTCTATTTTACTGTCAGAGAAGATGTTGTGTAGTTTGTGAACGTTTCGTGGGAAGCTTCTTACAAACTGTGAAAACTTTTTTGCGCATCAACAATTCTAGCTTTATTTTTAAGGTGACTCTGTAGTAATTGCGGGCGCATTTGTCCATGACAAACTTTGGGTTATAATTAACTTTTTAATTCGATTTTACTGAACAAAAATATATTTAATGATAATAGCTTTTAACTTGACCACACTTTTTTAACAAAATCGCATCCAGTAAAAAAAAAATTGCTGACAGTTTTTTGCTAAATTTGTGGAACGGCATATATTGACTTAATACATACCATAGCCAAGTTTCAGGAAAATCGTTGGAGCAGAAGAGCGGAAATATTAAGGTCATCTAAATTCAACTCTAATATTCTACTGAAAGTTTCTATACTTGACGCTCGAAGATGAAACAAGTCACGAACCTAAGTTTCTGCGGGAAGCAGTCTACAATGCTTGCTGAATCAGAGTGCCTAGTCGATTACCGATTGAATTTAGATGACTTGACAGTTGATAGTTGAGCAAAGATTTGTAACAAAAACAAAGTGACACGAGACACTGAGCTCAAAGGGCCTTTGATTTAGTTCAAATTTGAATTTTCGGCTTCATAGTACCTACTTGTAGTATTGAATTTTTATTCCCATTGCTGTATCTAATTTTTAATATATTTTTATTACCAGTAATATGTATTTTATAAATTGGAATAAAGACAAATTATTATAGACTACTTAAAAAATATCGAGAAATACCTACATACAACTTGTAATGCCTCTCTGCGAAGAATGGAAATCCAGTCCAATCTGTATTGATCCTCAAGCAGTGATCAGAGTAATAATATGGAGAATCTTCAAGACGAAACTCATTATCATTCTGTTTGGGGCCATATGGATACATGTTTTGAGGTGGAGTTGCTTTAAATTGCAAGAAAAAAAAACGGAAAAACTTAATGCAGTGATATTTTACAAACAAATTTCATGACATTTACAGAGCCGTTATCTGTAAATGATATTTCTGATTTCTGATATCAGGATAAAGAGCCCTTTATTACATGCTCACATGGTTCAAAATTAGCATTGGTGGACACAAAAATGCAACAGATTTCCAAAACAATACGTGGGCCAATTAAACTGGACTGATGTTGCATTGTTCGGATGTTGGTGTGTAACTTGCAAGCCAGAATGGCGAATTTTTGTGCAATGAAACAGTGTCAAATAAAGGACCTATATGTGGTCACGTTAATATATCTATGACATGGACATAACAGCGATGGAGGTCGGGGGTGGGGAGGAATTTTTTTTTTTTTGGGGGGGGGTAGAGCAAAGAGGGAAATACAGTATTAACTCCAGTCACAACAACTATTCCTTCAGTGATTATCCTTTCTTTGCATACCCACAATACAACTAACCATATTCAAGTTAAGGGAAATGTGAATGTTTTATTGGAAATTCAAATATTAAGTGGCTTACCAGAGCAAGAACAAACAATCCAGAGTGTTTCGAAATGGATTCTTTAAATTATGCTACTAAAACTATTACAGCTTTGAAGAGACAAAATCAATAAATGGGAAAGGAACTAGACACAAAGCAACTTACTATAAAGAGTAGGTGTTAAAGGTTTCGCAGCTGTAAGAAAACAAGCACAAAATATTTCAGGATTTTTTTAAGTAGAGCGCTGTTTATAAAGTTTACGTCTAGCTTCTTACCTCCTAAAAGGTATCTTAAAACTATAAACTTTATTTTGTTTTTCATAGAGCAGTTTTTAATAACGTTTCGTATAATTACAGTTATGCCAACACAATTACAATAGCCAATCAAAATTAACGTAGACAACAAAATAAGTCGGGGTCAACCATTTGATTGGTTGAGAAACTGGCTACAACTAGTTTCAATAAAGGTTGAGACATTCTTGGTTAAGAATGCCATTTTAGATATTTTCATATTGTTACCTTGTGTCACCCCCTCTCCGCCTGATCAATGTTGTCTGAAATTCAGGACTATATTTAACCTTTAAGCGACGACTTTAAAATGGGGAGGGGGTTAAACAGGTTGTAGGCTCGATTAGCAGTCGCTGTTCGGGAAATGAGCCCGAGCTCCCCCCGAAAAAAAAAAAGACCGGTTTCGAGAGAGCGGCGGAAAACGAGCTCAGAAGCTGGCGCGGGTTTTTTTTAAACCAATCACAGAGCCCAATAAAACGCCGGCAATGAAAAGCCGAGCATTGAGTGGCAGGAGTTTAAAAATCGATGTTATCATTTTTGGCTCCTGAATGGATGTTATTCTGAGTATTAAATGTTTAAGCAAGTAACCCTGGACGATGATCCTGCTGGCATACGTTGGATCAATAATGATCTGATCGGCTTAACATAGAAATTAGGAATATAAAAGCGGAGACTGATACAAAGTAGAATGACTTTAAATGTTGTGTACTAGAACCAAACCAGCCTTCTCCAGGTACAATGAGAATTTAAATTGGAATGGGTGTCTGTTTTAAAGTGATCACGGTATTTGCGTATTGCCGAGAAAACGTAAAACTAATTTAATTGACAGTGTAAATTGAAGCTAAAGATACTAAAGTAATATAATTGTAAAAGGAAATGCACTAATATGTTTCTTCGCGGATGTTAAGACCCTCAAGGTCAGATGTGTTGCCTTTTAAAACTGAAAGAGCTTCCCTAGCCTAACGGATTGAGTCTATTGGAAAAGTTTTTTTTTTGGACGGTGATTAGTTGCATGTCGTTAGAGAGGAGAGGAGAGGAGAGGAGAGGAGAGGAGAGGAGAGGAGAGGAGAGGAGAGGAGAGGAGAGGAGAGGAGAGGAGAGGAGAGGAGAGGAGAGGAGAGGAGAGGAGAGGAGAGGAGAGGAGAGGAGAGGAGAGGAGAGGAGAGGAGAGGAGAGGAGGAAATGTTCTGCGACTGTAGTGGGGTTAGATTTGGTGTTATGGTTATCTATAGTACGGCGGTGTTCATTAAATCGGACCTTTAAATGTCATTTAGTCTCTCCTATGCATTGTAAATTACAGCGGTTACCTCGTATAAATGAGGTTTTGAGTGATAAATGTCAGGTTAGATTTGATGGGGGAGATAAAACTAGTTATTCCGTTAGAAATGTAAGGACAAGAAGCACAATTTTTTCAACAACGGAAAGAGCCAGAAAGGAGTTGGGGATGGACATTAGTCGAATTAGAAGAAAGCTTGTCTGTAGCTAGAAAATCACGAAGGTTGCGGGAGCGTCTGAAGCAGGGCCGTAGCCAGGATTTTGCTTGGGTGGGTGCAAGCGCCGGAAGTATAAGCATTTTTGTTGCCCCGGAAATTTTTGAAAAATCAAGTTGTTGAAGTCCACTTTTCCTGCATCCTGAGAGTCATTTTAACCCTCCCTTTCAGAATAAGCGGACCTTAGCGGCGCGTGAGGGGTGCGGTTAGAAGACAGCAGCAATTGAAAATGTTTTTTGATGATATTAGAGATGTGAGGAGGTGATGGGTTAAAATTCGTTATAAATGGTACACTTTTAGGTTTGTTTACGTCTTTGGTTTGTAAAAGTGCGTCAGCGTGGGATGTCGGCGGCGCGTTGTATTTGTTTAATGACGAAGTTACGGTTGTTATCTCGTTTGAGGAGGTATGTAGTCAGTTGATCAGCGCGAGTATTGCATGTTTCGTCAGTAGAACAAATACGCATATTGCATATAATTATGGATCAAGCTGAGGGCTTTGAAGTTCCCCCAGGGAGTGAAGGGAAACTTGTGTATAAGCTGAAGAAACCGGGTAGGAATTTGAACCATGTTCTACACTGTTTCTTGCTGGAGAACGATTTTGTGCAAAGCCCTGTTGATAATTGTGTGTACACCAAACAGGTTACAAGTGTTCTTGTTGCCATGCTTGTCTGGGTGAACCACATAATTATAGCAGTAAGCGACATGGTGCTATTGTCTAAAGTGGTGTTGAACAAGAGGTTTCATATGAAAGATTTGGGTAGACTTTCATATTTCTTGGGTATTCACTTTGAGCAGGGTGATGGCTTTTTAAAATGGGCCAGAAGAGTTGTATCAGTAGGAAGTCGAGAAAGCAGCCAACAGTGGCTCTTTCATCTTGTGAAGCTGAGTACATTGCCCTAGCAGCAGCAGTTCAGGAGGGCATGTATCTCATTCACATAGTGAATGATATTGGTGAGGTAAATGATCCTGTTTTGATCTTTGAGGATAATCAGGGTACAATCGCCTATTTCATGGATCCAGTCAATCGACAGAGATCTAAACATATTGACGTGCGATACCATTTTATTCGCAACGTGCAGAATGCAGGCAAAAAAATAGGCTAAAAATGGTCATTTTGACAACATAATTCTCAACACTATCTTATAAAATCATGTCAATTCAACTATATCATTGTATTAAGCAGGTCCCAATGATTGCTTTGCCATACATTTGGGATGAATTCCTCACATTCCTGAGGAGCCACACCCATTTTTATAACCACACCCATTTCCGAGGGCCTAGAAGTAGGTGTTTTCTTAAACACAATATCTCTACTCTGCTTCATGCTGGAAAGTTGAAATTTGCCACACATTTTGTATGTTCTCAGAGCTATGCAATGACCAATTATTATAAAGAAATTGTGTTTTGATCATGAATGAGGCCTTCACCCAGAACATGCATCAAAATGTGCAACATCGGCTTTGAAAAAATATTAATAAGTCATGATAGGGTGTCACAAACCAAGTCAAAATTGGTCATTGCACAGATCTATTTCTAGCCAACTAAATGTGAAAGTTTCATTGAGCTATCTTAAATAGTTTTTGAGATATTGTGTTTATGGTGACTGAACATGTCTAAAAAACGGAATCTGAGAAAAATGCATTTAAAGTTGATCATTAGCAATGTTCACTGTGTTCAGTCCTAAAAGGCTCCAGCTTCATACTGAAGTCCTTCAATAGCCTCTAAATGGTCACTGTAGCCTTTCTTCCAGTTTCTGATTTGTTTACGTCGCTCCTTGGACTGATCAGAACTCTTTCTGCGAGCATGACGCCATCTGTCATAATCCAGCTTTTTGCAAGCTTGGCTACAGTGAGACCCTGGAGTAATTCCTAGCTCTTTGAGGACCAATTTGAGGGAGACTGACCCATCATTGAAGTGAGGAACTGCAAGGTTAGCAGCAAGCTCAACTGTGGGTAAGCCAGAGTGAGTTTCCTTTGTGGCGCGTTGCCAAATGAGTGCATTTATTGCCTCGTTGCGGTTCTGTGTGCCACCGTGGAGGCAGCGCCGTAAGAGGTCTTGGTCACTGAGGGCTTCAAAGGTTGGATGAATTGCATTGGCAACAGCAGAAGGCAGTGTATGTGTATGTGTACTCTGTTGTTTCCTTTGCCAAGTCCCTTTGAAACCCGCACCACGAGTTTTCTCCAGGGGGGCACAAGTCGTGGTCTGGGTGGTCACAGGCTGGTCACAGGCTGGTCACGTGGTCACTGGATCTTGTGTGGTGCCATATAGCTATGACAGCATTCTCCATAGATTGGATGTCGTGGGTGTTGTTTCGGATGGCCTTTCCATGATAGACCTGTAGTTGATCTATTTTATTGTTCGTCAGCCTTCCAATACCCCCGATTGGTTTTCCGTCTTCAAGTCTTGCTTGACCCATGCGCTTTTTTAGCGAGCGAAGGCGTGACCCCAGACGTTTCTGAACATGCCCAATGCACTCGAGCTTGGTGACCTCTTTTTCACCATACACAGCTTCATCTACAATTAGTTTGTGGGCTTTGCTGTCCCCGTCTCCCAAAAACTCTGTGTAACGCACTGCATAGCTTTCAACCGACCGCTGAAATATGGCAAGAAGGCCAGTAGAATCCATTGATGCAGATGACCCAAGGTGATTAGCCTGGCAACGATGTTGGTGGCCTTCCCACCAATCTTCAAACGCCTGTGTGCCTTCCTTGTTCCTCCACACTGTGCACTCCTTGCAGTCTTTTGACATTATTTCGATGTCAATTACTTTGCCAGTGACTGTGGATATGGCAGTGACTATTCCATACAGGGATGAGTAACCCCTTCTTCTCCAGGTGCCATCACCTGAAATTCCAATATCAAAAACACCATCCTCCTCTGGTTCATAGAAGCTCTTTGCATTTTCAACAGCAGCTCTCATACTTCGCTGGCAAACAGTCTGAGCAGCTTTCCTCACAGCTTCAACAATATCCCTATAGGCATTTTCATTCATTGGAGGAGGCATGTTCATAGTTCCAGCAAATTTGACTAACCCTTGGTGCCCAACACCAATGTTCCTGGATGCTAGAACAATTCTTCGATTGACTTCGAATGCCTGCGAAGTCCCAACTCTGGAAGAAGAGTAAAATCTTTTAATGAATCCACACTTTTTCCCGGGGCACTTGACAAACAGCAAGGAAGCAAATCCCATCTTTCTTTCGCTGTCTTCTTCCAGCTCCACGTGGTTCTTCTTACAAATGGGGCAGAGTAACAATTGGAAAATCGAGCCGAGGACTGCCATGTCAACAAAACGAAAACCTTCCATTTCAGCTGAATCCACATCGCTTGCACTACTTTCAGGCTTAGACTCCTTGCTGGAAAGTCCGTGAACCTTTCCTTGCGATGCAGAAGATGATGAAGTTTCAGGCACGCTAACATTTGAGCCCCATGCGTCTGTTTCGTCAGAATCCACTTCGTCGCTTCTTTCGACGGATTCCTGATCCGCTGAAGCTTCCTTCGACTCTAATTCCTTTCTTCTGGTATACATGTTCCCAGTGAACTTTCTTTTCTTGCTTCTACCGCTTCTAAATTTCTTTTTTGGAGGCATTTCTGAGGATAACTTTCACGAATGAAGCATAAACAACAGCGAACACGTTTTCTACGATTATTCCTTCATGTAGTTGACTTGAAATGTCCTTAAAAGAAGGCTAGACTGCTTCCCAGGCCCCAGGAAGCATTCAAGCCGCTCATACACAATTTTCCTTGAAATTTTCACTAAATATCACTGCTTTTTGTTCAAAAAAAGACGCGTAAACAACTCTTGTTTCCATGGAAACGAGCAAAACATCCTAAGAAAATGCTCAAAAGCATGCTAATAGGACAGTAAAAATGCAGAAAATGGGTTTTTCATGAAGGTACAAAGGATAAACAATCCAAAAATGTACGATTTTTTTCGATTTTGGGCCTATCGAGCCGCCTTAAGTATTGTCCCACCGTCGATATGGTTGCTGATGTCATGACCAAACCAGTTACGAGGTTTAAGTTGCAAAAATTCAAGAGTTATACTTTTGGTTCTTAAGAAATTTGAGTTTTAATATAGAAGAAGTGTACAAGAGTTCAATTTGAGTTCAGTTTGTTATGGTTTTACTCATTTGTCAACTGATAGTAAGTCAATAATGTTCTGGATTTGGTCGTTCCTTGAAGTGAAAACATGGCGTGTTTGATGTCGTAGCTATATTATTGATCCGAAAATCCGAACAATCGTCCATCATGAACGAAACAGGTGACACGTTTTTGTTTATCAGCATGTTTCACTGTGTCTATTGCATTCGTCGAGGTACCAAGTTCTGTCCCTATAACAAGAGTACCGGAACCTTTGTCGGCGGGTTCTATAATTATGTCTTGTCATTGCTACAGTTGGCGTATGGCTTGTCACGAATTGTGTTAGGCTTACAGATTGTTATGTCAAGTTTAACAGCGTCCAAAAAAGTGTTAAGGACTCGAAATCTGATGTGGTTTGTTTTCGCCAGATTTCCTTTTATTTAGAGAAAAACTAGAAAATCGCTAGCTCAATTTTAATCAATCCGGAAAAAGATGGAAGCTGTACATTTACCCATATTTCTTAAGAGGCTCACGGAAACCCTAAAAAGGCTGACAAAGGCGCACTTAAAGTTCTAAAAACTTTGTAATTTTTTTTGCAGTGATATAATATTTGATAGTTTTTGTATCTTAGATAAGTTTTTAATAATCATGTCTTTTTTAATATGGTCATATTGACACTCACTTTGTGTTGTGTTTGGAGCTCCTGTCACTAGAAAATAAGAGAAGTGTTATAATTACAATTTTTCACCGAAGTGGAGGTAAATAGATAGAGGATATTACACGGTGGCGAGAAGATATGAATTTTATGTTCGAGTGGCAGAAACGATATCTCACGAGTGAGCGCAGCGAACGAGTGAGATGTCGTTTTTGCCACGAGAACATAAAATTCATATCTTTGAGCCAACGTGTAATGTTCTTTTTATTATATGGAGACCAGATATAATTGAAATTGCCGATTTTTATTTTATTGTTTTCGAAAAATCAAGCAAGTTTTACATATCACCGTTCGTCTTCATAGAAAATACAAAGCACCCGTGTCCAGGATATAGAAACACTTACTGAATTCCAATCAAACAAAATACATGAAATATTTGTCAACTAAATATCGTAACACGTAAGAACTGAAAACATCACTGACTTTTGACTTGAATCCGATGCGGCAATGTCTTGAGAGCCGATAGTTTTCAACTGCTTTTGTTTTCTTCTTTACAACATCTTGCACTTTGTGAATTTCCTTGCGAAGAATTCTCTCTAAAAGCCTTCAAATCGTCAAGGTTTCCATTACCATGTTCTCGTCCTTGAGTTTTTCGGAAAACGCATTCTTTTTCTTCGCTTAATTAAATAAATTAAACCTGCTTGTCGATGCTTGCTCACAACAAACCTGAGCGACACAAGAAACCAAGTTCATTCAACAAAGTAGAAATGGCGCGAATCGCGCGTGACGTCAATAAGCGATATGACACTCGCAAGCGTGTCATACGGAAAATACGCCACTCGGGTCCCGGATGGAGTGGCGTATGGAATCTACGAGTGGTTTAGTTCCCAGTAAAACACTCTCGTCCATATAATAAAGGTGGATATTTACGGCTAATATAGTCATAAGTAGTACTCACTTTGTGTTGAGGTTAGAGCCCCTGTCACTATAAAATAAGAGAAGTGTAATAATTAACAATTATTTACCGAAGTGGGGGTGAATATAGTGGGGGATATTTACGGCTGATAAGGTGACATTAGTACTCACTTTGTGTTGTGTTTGGAGCTGCTGTCACTATAAAATAAGACAAGTGTGATAATTACAATTATTTACCGAAGTGGAGGTAAATAGACTGTTTTGTCTCATTCACGTGGCCAGCCGCCATATTGGCTTACAAAAACAAATGGCGATTTTTGCATAAAAATAAAGTTTAATTCCCGGAGGAATGGCTTGGTACACAAATATGGCCGCCATCTCTTTGTTTTGGAACACCAATATGGCCGTCGTGACGTCATATGAAAACGCTCTGAGTGGTGGATATTTACGGCTATTATAGTCATGTTAGTACTCACTTTGTGTTGAGGCTAGAGCCCCTGTCACTAGAAAATAAACGAAGTGTTATAATTACAGTTATTCGCCGAAGTGGAGGTAAATAGTGGTGGATATTTACGGCTGAAGAGGTGATATTAGTACTCACTTTGTGTTGTGTTTGGAGATCCTGTCACTAGAAAAGAAGAAGAGAAGTGTAATAATTAACAATTATTCACCCAATTTGTGGTAAATAGTGGTGGATATTTACGGCTAATGTGGTCATGTTAGTAATCAATTTCTGTTGTCTTTGGAACTCCTGTCACTAGAAAATAAGAGTAGTGTAGTAATTAACAATTATCACATTTGTATTATATTTACGGCTAATATGGCCATATTAGTACTCACTGTGTGTTGAAGTTAGAGCCCCTGTCACTAGAAAATAAGAGAAGTGTGATAATTAACAATTATTCACCGAAGTGGAGGTGAATATATTGGTGGATATTTACGGCTGATAAGGTGATATTAGTACTCACTTTGTGTTGTGTTTGGAGCTCCTGTCACTAGAAAATAAGAGAAGTGCAATAATTAACAATTATTCACGGAAGTAGAGTTGAATAGTGGTGGATATTTAGGATGCAAATATGGTCATATTAATACTCACTTTGTGTTGTGTTCGGAGCTGCTGTCACTAAAAAGTAAGAGAAGTGTAATAATTAATAATTATTTACCCAGGTGGAGGTGAATAGTTTTGGATATTTATGCAATCTTCATTTTAGCAACGGGAAGTCTAACAACCGGATATTCAGAGTTTATGTACATGTATCTGGCTAGTAACGATGGGAAGTGTTCTCTTCCACCAACATCGGGCGTTCCATGTGACTGATGTTTAAGTCTACATTAAATCGTTCGTTTTTCTTATGCATGTTGAGTTAATAACTAGAAAGCACTTTACACATGGCGACGAGGATGGGATGGATTTAATCGGAGAGGAAAATCTTCGTTTTTGAAGCACCTAATCGACAAAGAAATCTCCTGAGAAAACATGCCGATCAACGGTGTTCTATGACTTGTAGTCCTTCATCGACCGAATCAGTTTCACCGTCTTTCGCGAACTCTCCTTCTACACGGACCGCAGCGATCAAGCTACCGACCTTTCCTGAATTTGAGCTTCAACCGAGGGACACAGCACCTACCCGTTTCGATTCGAGAAGTATGTCAAGCGTTTGAATAACATGTTCAAAGCGATGAACATTACCAAGGCGTCCCAACAGAAAACAATGCTACTGCATTACGTTGGAGAGGAAACTTGCAATGTTGTCGAACCTCTAACCGTATCAGGTCTAATGATCCAGGCTTAGCATAATAAATGTTAAGAACTTTGCTCTAATAGCCAGGCATCTCAGGCAGCTGACATGTGACGGCATCAAGTGACAGTGGACACAAGAGGAATAGAACTCCTTTGAAAGTCTCAAAGCAGCATTATCCACCAAGACGACACTGGGAGACTTCAATCCCAAGAAACCAGCTTCCATATTTGAAGATGATAGTCCTTTTGGTCTAGGCGCAGTCTTGACCCAAAAAGACGAATCGACCAAAGACGTGACACCGCTACACTATGCGAGTTGTCCGCTAACTCCCACACAAGCGAGGTATCTGCATATCGATCGTGAAGCTCTATCAATTTACTGGGCAATCAAACGCTTCTGCCTGTTCGTTTATGGCATGGAGTTCAAGGTCATCACCGGCCACAAGCCCCTCGTAGCTTTGTTCAACAACCCGTCTTCTAAACCGTTCACCAGGATTGAACGTTGGCTTATGGAGCTACAACAATATCGCTTCATTGTGGTATACCGCCCTGGTGCTTCAATCCCACCCGACTGTACTTCGAGACACCCAGTTGGAGATCCAGAATCTCACAACTATGAAGTAGACTTTCGAGGAAGGAATGCTGTATCAAAATCCGCGTGTATTATATGCTAAACCATCGAATAAGGTGTATATATTACATTTATCTTATATTTACGGCTAATATGGGCGTATTAATACTCACTTTGTGTTGCGTTTGGAGATCCTGTCACTAGAAAATAAGGAAAGTGTAATAATTAACAATTATTCACCCAATTTGTGGTAAATAGTGGTGGATATTTACGGCTAATGTGGTCATGTTAGTAATCAATTTCTGTTGTCTTTGGAACTCCTGTCACTAGAAAATAAGAGTAGTGTAGTAATTAACAATTATCACATTTGTATTATATTTACGGCTAATATGGCCATATTAGTACTCACTGTGTGTTGAAGTTAGAGCCCCTGTCACTAGAAAATAAGAGAAGTGTGATAATTAACAATTATTCACCGAAGTGGAGGTGAATATATTGGTGGATATTTACGGCTGATAAGGTGATATTAGTACTCACTTTGTGTTGTGTTTGGAGCTCCTGTCACTAGAAAATAAGAGAAGTGCAATAATTAACAATTATTCACGGAAGTAGAGTTGAATAGTGGTGGATATTTAGGATGCAAATATGGTCATATTAATACTCACTTTGTGTTGTGTTCGGAGCTGCTGTCACTAAAAAGTAAGAGAAGTGTAATAATTAATAATTATTTACCCAGGTGGAGGTGAATATTGTTAGACATTTATGATGCAATCTTCATTTTAGCAACGGGAAGTCTAACAACCGGATATTCAGAGTTTATGTACATGTATCTGGCTAGTAACGATGGGAAGTGTTCTCTTCCACCAACATCGGGCGTTCCATGTGACTGATGTTTAAGTCTACATTAAATCGTTCGTTTTTCTTATGCATGTTGAGTTAATATCTAGAAAGCACTTTACAAATGGCGACGAGGATGGCATGGATTTAATCGGAGAGGAAAATCTTCGTTTTTGAAGCACCTAATCGACAAAGAAAACCCCTGAGAAAACATGCCGATCAACAGTGTTTTATGTCTTCTAGTCCTTCATCGACCGAATCAGTTTCACCGTCTTTCGCGAACTCTCCTTCTACACGGACCGCAGCGATCAACCTACCTACCTTTTCTGAATTTGAGCTTCAACCGAGGGACACAGCACCTACCCGTTTCGATTCGAGAAGTATGTCAAGCGTTTGAATAACATGTTCAAAGCGATGAACATTACCAAGGCGTCCCAACAGAAAACAATGCTACTGCATTACGTTGGAGAGCAAACTTGCAACGTTGTTGAACCTCTAACTGTTTCAGGTCCAATAATCCAGGCTTAGCATAATAAATGTTAAGAACTTTGCTCTAATAGGCAGGTATCTCAGGCAGCTGACATGTGACGGCATCAAGTGGCAGTGAACACAAGAGGAATAGTCCTCCTTTGAAAGCCTCAAAGCAGCATTATCAACCAAGACGACACTGGGAGACTTCAACCCCAAGAAACCAGCTTCCATATTTGTCGATGATAGTAGACTTTCCAGGAAGGAATGCTGTATCAAAATCCGCGCGTTTTATATGCTAAACCATCGAATAAGGTGTATATATTACATTTATCTTATATTTACGGCTAATATGGTCATATTAATACTCACTTTGTGTTGTGTTTGGAAATCCTGTCACTAGAAAATAAGGAAAGTGTAATAATTAACAATTATTCACCCAATTTGTGGTAAATAGTGGTGGATATTTACGGCTAATGTGGTCATGTTAGTGAGTTAGCGTTTGAATAACATGTTCAAAGCGATGAACCAAAGCGTCCCAACAGAAAACAATGCTACTGCATTATGTTGTGAGAGGCGCGGTGGCCTAATGGTTAGTGCGCTGGACTCCGGATCGAACGGTCCGGGCTCGAGCCCGAACCGGGGTCACTGTGTTGTGTTCTTAGGCAAGACTGATTTTACTCTCATAGTGCTTCTCTCCACCCAGGTGTATAAATGGGTACTGGCGAAATACTGCTGGGGGTAACCCTGCGATGGACTAGCATCCCATCCAGGGGGGAGTAGAAATACTCCTAGTCGCTTAATGCTACGGAAAACGGGATAAGCGCCGGCGGTATGAGCCACTAGTAGGCTTGACGCAGACTTTACCTTTACCTTAGTTAAACTGAAATTCTACGCGAATACGATTTGATGTAAAAAAAGCCTAACACCAGAATCTGAAACTATGGTGTACTGCAAATCAAATATACAAGAATAAAAAAAAACTGCATGTTTGATTTCGAATAAATCGAAATTATATTTCAAACCATGCTTTTTGCATTATAATGATAAACGGACCGAGACGCAGACACTGCTTTGATGAAATTACTTCGAAATAACACCAAAATGTGTATTTAACTTATCTTTCGTCGCCGTGAAAGTTTAATTGATTTTCGTTATCGCGATCCCGAGAATTGGATTTTTTCATACGGTCACTACCAACGTAATATTTGGTAAATTTTCTACTTTTCGCGCTTTTTCGAAAATCTCCAAAACCGCTCCAACGATTTTTTTAAAACTTTCGCAACACATGCTTGATAATGCAAAGAATTTAATTCCAAAGTTTTATTAACGTCGATTTACTGGAACACGTCCAAATTTATCCTTAAAGAAGGCGTTCGAACCGACGAAAATGTTTCGTTACAAATTCAGCGTTCGCAATTTACGCTAAAATATTCAAATCAATGTGTTTTTACATTCCATCGAGTGAGCAAAAGAGTGAGGGAAAAAACACAATATTGAAAACAATAGCAACGAACTGTATTTATCAAGATGTCTTCAAGTTTGGTTTGGGATCAAGGTTGACAAGCATTTTAAATCATAAATTGGTCTTTCAGCGTGTCTAGTTGTAATAAAAGTTTACTTCAGAAACGAATTATTCGTCTGAATTTAGTACGCATATGGTTTATTTTTTCCACTCGCACGTTTACGTTAAATGCCGTGAAAGAGCCGGGAATTTTGGGGTGTTGGTACGCGTTAATAAAAGGCTTAGGGGACTGGGAGTCAATGGGTTAGTGCATCGCAAATCGCTTCCAATATTATCATTTCCCCTACGCATACTCCATGCAAAATAGTCGGTATCTCGAAGAGATCTTTGATTAAATTATGTAAATAATGCTTTACATGCGAGGTCTGGCAAGCATATAAATTAATTTAGCAGACGTCTGGGTTTAATTTTTTCGATGAGGGGAGACTGGGTATGCATCGTCGCGAGTAGACGCACGTTAAAAGGCTCCGCAAAAAAAAAAACTCAGTTTAAAAGATGTTTGCTTGTGCGTGTAGTATTCTTAATCTGAAATAGTTGTCGGACAATGGGTAACAAGGACAAAAACCAGGAAAAAAAGCGCCAAAGAGTTAGCAGCTCAGATGCCCAAGCCGAAGTAGCCGAAGTAGCCGAAGAAACAAATGGCAAGCAAGATGGCGCCTTCATCACACTAACGGTAACCGAATACCAAGCCCTTATTGAGAAAATAACGTATATTGAGGACAAGGCTAAGGCTAGCGACAACCGTATCCTCAGCCTCGAAGCCCGACTTGACGAAGCCCAAGTTGAAATAGAGTCGCTGAAAAAGAAGCTTGGCGAAACCAGCAAAACAATGGCCGAAACGAAAGAATCACTCAAGTTCACTCAAGAAGAACATAGTGACTTAGTCGAACGTGTCACACTTTGTGAAACAGAGCAGTCCGCCCAGTGGAACGAAATAACACACCAGAGTATTTGTAACCGACGCTGGAACCTCATCTTTTATCGCGTAACGGAATCGCCAGACGAAGACTGCGGCAAGATTTCCGCACAGCCCCATACATTTATTATGCATACAGTTCTTTGTTTATTGAAAACAATGAACAGAACAATAGAGCGCCTTTGGGACTAAAGCGCTTTGTTTCAGTCATTTCTTTGTTTTAGTAAACTTTCCATTTTTTTTTCCAGTTTTAGAGTTAGATAAAATTTACGATTTTTTCTTAATTTGGCGTCGAAAATAGGAAAAATAATTAAAGACTTAGAAAAAGTTTGCGATTTCGCGTTCAAAATACGGGAAATCGGAAGCAAATCTGGAATTTTTGGCGCTTTCACCGTGTTATAAAATTAACCACAAGCCTACAAATAGCGATTTAGACCTTGGGGTTAGCTTTAAAATGTTGTTTGGGTCAGCGAGTATTGTAATTCTGCAAAACACAAATAAAGTTTACTAAATTATTGGCTTTATTTTACCTTTCGTGTTGTTTTGTCTCGAAGTTTTCCCTTGATTTCTTCCTTGAAATGCAGTCAACAAGGATCGCTTCCATTTGTTATCGTGTATTTTGACCCTCTAGTCCGAGAGATTGCAGAGGAATTACGAATGTTGCCCATCACGGGATGAAGTCCTACTTGTCCTGGACATTATTTACTCCATACATCTTCCGGTGTATATGTGTATTTCATGAACGACGTGAACAGATTGTTTCCTTGCAACACTGTATGCAACGGGGCGCTCATGAACAGCAATAATCTTGCACTGCCGGCGTGTGTAAGGTTGAGAAAGACATCAAAGTATTACCTCTGGCGCAGGACAAAGAGAAACAGTCGAGGATTTCGTGGAGGACTTGGAAGATTTTGAATACTTTTTGGAGATGAAGGCTTCTAAGCAAACGCGGTTAGAGAAAACACGAAACTTCAACCTTCCCTGTTATACACCAGGGAGCCAATGATTAACATATGTGATGCATGCTTTCGTGGAATCAGAAATATGCTTCAAAAAGGTGAAGAAATAAATTGTAATGTAAATTTTTCTTTGTTTTCATGACTGACGGACAAATAAAGTTAATTTATCAACTGGCAATTTTCAACTGAACCTCGTAGCGTAGTGGTATAGATGTTGGACTTGTAATCCAGAGGTAATCGAAGGGTAAAGGTACGAGGCCTGTCGTGGAAAAAAAAAAGGAAAAAAAAAAGGTCGAGGGAAGGCTGGGTACAGAAAAGTGGCGTAGAAGGGAAGGAAGAAGAAGGAAGAACGGAGCAGGGAAAGGGAGAAAAGGAGAAAAAAAATCGTGCGCAACGAAATCCTCTTTTATTTGCACAGTAAGTAATAATTATCAATGTATATATTCAGTACCTCAAGGTATTGGCCTTTGTCTCATAAGACAATGAAGCGCATGCATAATTAATTAATCTGCATGCATAATAAATGTATGGGGCTGTGCGGAAATTTTTCCAAGACTGCTCAGCACTAGTAAAGAATGTTTTGATTGAGCATTTGCACCTACCAGAGGAGAATGTTCAGAGCATGAAGTTCTGCGGCGCTCATCGCCTTGGTAAACAGAACAGCAACAAAACTAGACCTCTCATCGTTCGATTCACATGCCGTGCTGACAGGGATGTGGTGTGGAAAAACCGTTTCAATTTAAAACAGTCGCCGATCGCGATGGGGGAAGACTACCCAAAGCACATCCAAGATATTAGAAAGAAAGTACTCGTCCCAGCATTGAAGAATCTCAAAAAGAATCAACCGCGCACCAATGCTTCCGTCATCGGAAACAGGCTCATCGTAAATGGAAAAAGGTACTTTCACTATGATATTCCGAAGGAATGGCTTCCAGCTACATCTACTGAAAGTGCCACGAGTGCTAGCGATCAGCTATGGCAAGATGACGCGGGACGCAATGGAACGGATAGCCAAGATCTCTAGGTATGAGCCGATGACTTTGGAACAATTTTTTTTTCTCTCTCTCCCTCTCGCGTCTATGACAAATAATTATTAAGTTACTTTTATCCTTTAAACCGCGCAAGGGACCAGTAAATCATAAACACTGTTTAGCGGTAGCTCTAGGCGTGTTTATACGTTATCGATTAAACCCAGCTCAGAACGCGAAACCACTCTAACGTGGCGCGTTGCAAGGCCACTGAGCCTCTCTTAGCTGTCGATGTCTTTTTCTTGTGTTGTTTTTCCCATGCTTGTTGTTATCATTTTTATTTGTTTGGTTTTTATTTTTTTTGTTTCAATTAGTCTTGCCCGCGTTATCCAAAAATATGCTAATTTTGCCAACCTTATATTTAGACCGAAAGATAGTCGCTCAAGTCCCGTGTCAATGCTCTTCTCAGAACCACCTCGTTATTCAATACAATGACTTCACACCTGAGCCTTAACATCAAGTTCCAATCACTGAATGTGAAAGGGCTAAACAAGTCAATTAAACGGCGATCGATCTTTAGATGGTTGCATAACCAGAAGCTTCAATTCGCGCTTTTACAAGAAACACACAGCACTTTGGAATGCGTTCAATTCTGGGAGACAGAATGGGGCGGGAAAGCTTTCTTCAGCCACGGCACGTCACATAGTAAAGGTGTCATGATACTTGTCAACCCAAACCTTGATTTGAAAGTGGAAAACTGCACATCTGACAAAAGCGGTAGATTCATTATTCTTGATCTAATTGTCGACGAGTCGCGTATCATACTTGTCAACATTTACGCCCCAAATGACACTAATCAACAAGTTGCCTTTTTTAAAGATCTCCAGAACCGACTAGCCGATTATGCGCAAGAAAATATCATAGTTGCTGGTGACTTTAACTGCGCCTTGACAGAAAAAGATAAAAAAGGAGGAAATTCAGTTGCGTGTAATCAAAGAAATTGACCATTTTATCAACCTGTATAATTTATCCGACATATGGCGTTGCCGTAATCCTGATACAGAACGCTTTACATGGAGAAATAAGTCTCTCAAAATCCAATGCAGGCTAGATTTTTTTTCTTATCTCAAAAGACCTTAATGCTGTAGTACAATCCTGCAGCATAGTCAATGCACCCGAATCAGATCACTCCGCCATCACATTACACCTTAAGTCTGAAAACCTTGAGCAACCGAGAGGTCCCGGCTTCTGGAAATTCAACAGTTCTCTGTTAGAAGACAGCGAATATGTTGACAAACTACGCACTAACCTTCCACTCTTCAGGAATAAATGTTCGAAAGTTGAAGATTTAAGCCTAAAATGGGATCTAATTAAAATGGAGATCCGGGGTTTTTCAGTCAAATTTTCCAAAATCAAAGCTAAAAAACGAAAGAACGAGGAGCTAATATTACGCAACAAAGCAAATGACCTATTAATACAATCAGAAAAGAATCCTAATGACAAAAGACTTTTAAATGAATTTCATGCTACCAACTCGCGCTTACAAGCACTGTTATGACAAAAAACAAAAGGAACAATACTCAGGAGCAAAGCTCAGTGGCATGAACAGGGCGAGCGTAATAACAGGTATTTTCTTAATCTCGAAAGACGGAATCACTGCAGAAAAACTGTGACAAAGCTGAAGTTAAACGAGAACGTATATACTTCCAATCAGTTTGAGATCCTACAAGAGGAAAAAAAGTTCTACGAATCACTGTACAAGTCACCTAAGGTTAGAGCCTGCCACCCGTTTAACCCACCTTTTTTTGACAAGGAGAACATCACGACATTGAATGATCAAGATAGATCATCATGCGAAGGCCAAGTCGCTGAAAAAGAATGCTTAAGCGCTCTAAAAGAGTTTAAAAACGGTAAATCGCCTGGTTCAGATGGCCTTTCAGCAGAGTTTTATAAATTTTTCTGGGCAGATCTTGGCACTAACATGACTGCAAGCTTTAACTATGCCTTCAGAACTGGAACACTTTCTATTAGTCAGAGGCGAGGAATTATATCGCTTATTCCGAAGAAAAACAAGGACAAAAGCTTACTTGAAAACTTAAGGCCCATCTCTTTACTTAATGTAGATTACAAAATTTTAACGAAAGCTATCGCGAAAAGACTAGAAAAAGTACTCCTAAAGATCATCAACCCTAACCAAACAGGTTACATAAAAGGTCGCTTCATAGGCGAAAATGTCCGGCTAATTCAGGACATCATGTTTTACACTAAACAAGAAGAAAAATCAGGCATTGCCATTTTCATAGACTTCCGAAAAGCGTTTGACACAGTAGAATGGGATTACCTAAAAGCAGCGTTACAAATGTTTAATTTTGGCCCGGATATCCAAAATTGGTTTGATATTATTTACCGTCAAACCTCAAGCTGTGTTATCCATAATGGGCACGCATCAGAATTTTTCCTTCTGGAAAGAGGCGTTAGACAAGGCTGTCCTTTGTCTGGTTTACTTTTTGTAATTGGAATTGAGCTATTCGCTAGAGCCTTACAAAAAGACCCGATTATTAAAGGAATCAAAGTGGGACAAAGTGAAATAAAAAGTACACAGTACGCAGATGACACTACGGTTTTGGTACCCGATCTCGAGTCTGTCCCCCATTTAATAAAGCTCTTAGAAGACTTCAAGGAAGTTAGTGGCCTAGAAATCAATAAACACAAAACTAAAGCAATGTGGCTAGGTTCTTGGAGAAATCGCAACGACAAGCCTTTTGGTTTCAAATGGCCGCAAGACTCTGTTCACGCCCTCGGCGTACATTTTTCATACGATCCCCTACTTACCGATAAGCTTAATTTCGAAGAGAAAATTCGTACTTTAGAACAAACGTTACAAAGTTGGAAAAGAAGAAAGCTCACCTTACTCGGCAAGATAAACATTGTTAAAGCATTGGGTTTAGCCAAACTAATCTATAGCACCTCCCTTTTGACAATCTCGAAGCCTCTTATAGACCGCATTAATAAAATAATTTTCAATTTCATTTGGGACGGTGAAATCATGGAACGTTCTCTTAAAATAGCTTGGATTAAACGCTTTACAGAAAATAGTGATGCCGCGTGGAAAGCCATTCCAAATCACGCGGTCAGTCAACTCGGCGGTCTTGAATTTCTTGTTAAATGCGACTACGATTTAAAATTACTCAACCTAGATCAACTCCCAGAATTTTACCGTACAATCCTATGTTACTGGCAAGAGTTTAAACTTCTAACCGACAATAAAGAGAAACCCTTAAGAGATCAAATAATCTGGAACAATCGCAGCATTTGTCTGGATGGTAAGCCAATCTTTATAAGCGACTGGTTCAAAAAAGGCATCATCTATATTAAGGACCTGCTTAATACAGATCTTAATTTTCTATCTCTAGCAGGATTAAAAGAAAAATACCGAATAGAATTTCCGTTCACCGTGTATTACGGCCTCTTAAATGCTATACCTAAGGATTGGAAGATAGCCCTCCATAACACAACCCACGACAGTTTGGAATGTGCATCTGCAATACCTCTTAAACTTTTTTCCACAAAATTAGCATATTCAAAGTTATTGGAGAAAAGATACTCTGCTCCAACAGCTGAACCGAAACTTTTAAATCACGGCTACACTGAAGAAAACATTCAGCTTGTTTACACGCTCCCATTTCGTATCATGAAAGAACCAAAACTTATTATGTTTCAACTCAAAATTATCCACGGTATCTTACCTACGCAGTACAGCCTGTTCCGCGCTGGTCTAGCAAGCAATGACAAATGTCCCCTTTGCAATCTTGAATGCCAGACATTGACCCACATGTTTTTAACATGCTGTCAGTCCTCGGACTTCTGGACCCATTTCACAAATTGGTGGCAGATTACTTTTCGCCAACACATCATTCTGTCAAAAAGTGTAATTCTATACGGCTGGCATCAGGATCGCGACTCAAACTACTGGACTGCCCTCAACTACTGTATAATAATTGCTAAATACCATATTTTCTCTATAAATGCAAGCGTTGGCACCTTGGACTTTGAGGGCTTTCTTTCGCGCCTAAAGGACAAACTCGTCATTCTTCGCACTTTAGCAGTGAAAAACAACCAGCTAAAACAATTTAAAGAAACGTGGGCTGTTTTGTTTTGATTTAGTAGTGAGTGTGTGTGTTCGTGTTTCTTGTTAACGTAAGTACTGTATTGTCCACTGCGTATTGCAATGTCAATATAAATTAATTGTAATATTGCTAGTAACGTGTATTATTAATATTAGGCTTCCTTTTTTTAAATTTAATTGCATTGTAACAATGTACCGTGATGTAGGTAATTCTACTGTAAGCACTGTGTGTAATTTTGTAATGCTGTCCCGTAAATAAAAAATAAAAAATAAAAAATAAATAAATAAATTAATTAAAAAAAAAAACAAATTGATGGGGACTGTTTCATTGGTCTCTGCGGAAAAAATGACCGAGATAAGTTAAAATAGATTTGTGTAGACGGCGTCATAAGTCCCCTAATTTGCATATTTTACGATTTGTTGAGCCTAAATATATCCGGACCTAAAAAACTTTGAAACGACTAAATATGAAAGGTGCAAAAATTTTATCATAGTAGCACTTTAACAATCATTCACCCAAGTGGAGGTAAATAATGGTGGATATTTATGACTAACATATAGTCATAATTACCGGTATACTCACTTTGTGATGTGTTTGGAAATCCTGTCAATAGAAAATATTGTTATTGTTAGTGTTATAATTACACTAATTTACCGAAGTGGGTATCAATAGTAGTGGATATTTACGGCTAATATAGTCATGTTAGTACTCACTTTGTGTGGCGTTTGGAGATCCTGGCACTAGAAAATAAAAGAATTGTAATAATTTACAATTATTTACCGAAGTGGATGTAAATAGTAGTGGATATTTACGGCTAATATAGTCATATTAGTACTCACTTTGTGTTGCGTTTGGAGATCCTGGCACTAGAAAATAAAAGAATTGTAATAATTTACAATTATTTACCGAAGTTGATGTAAATAGTAGTGGATATTTACGGCTAATATAATCATATTAGTACTCACTTTGTGTTGCGTTTGGAGATCCTGGCACTAGAAAATAAAAGAATTGTAATAATTTAAAATTATTTACCGAAGTGGATGTAAATAGTAGTGGATATTTACGGCTAATATAGTCATATTAGTACTCATTTTGTGTTGCGTTTGGAGATCCTGGCACTAGAAAATAAAAGAATTGTAATAATTTAAAATTATTTACCGAAGTGGATGTAAATAGTAGTGGATATTTACGGCTAATATAGTCATATTAGTACTCACTTTGTGTTGCGTTTGGAGATCCTGGCACTAGAAAATAAAAGAATTGTAATAATTTACAATTATTTATCGAAGAGGATGTAAATAGTAGTGGATATTTACGGCTAATATAGTCATATTAGTACTCACTTTGTGTTGCGTTTGGAGATCCTGGCACTAGAAAATAAAAGAATTGTAATAATTTAAAATTATTTATCGAAGAGGATGTAAATAGTAGTGGATATTTACGGCTAATATAGTCATATTAGTACTCACTTTGTGTTGCGTTTGGAGATCCTGGCACTAGAAAATAAAAGAATTGTAATAATTTAAAATTATTTACCGAAGTTGATGTAAATAGTAGTGGATATTTACGGCTAATATAGTCATATTAGTACTCACTTTGTGTTGCGTTTGGAGCTCCTGTCACTAGAAAATAAGACAAGTGTAATAATTAAAATTATTTACCGAAGTTCATGTAAATAGTAGTGGATATTTACGGCTAATATAGTCATATTAGTACTCACTTTGTGTTGTGTTTGGAGCTCCTGTCACTAGAAAATAAGACAAGTGTAATAATTAACAATTATTCTTTGAAATCGAGGTGAATAGTGGCAGAATATTTACCGAGCTGCGTAGGGGCGAGGTAAATATTCTGCCGCTATTCACCGAGATTGAAAAGAATAATTGTTTTAGTATATACACACGAAGTGATCTCAAAACAGACAATCTAGACATTTTCAAAAGGAAACCTATGAAAGGCAATTTTATTGACGTCTAATTTGACGTCTCAGTTCAAGCGTGAAACACGTGCAAAACTATTTACAGATTCTTTTAACATAGGAAGTACACAATCTTCGATAAAATCCTCGTCAAAATGGTCCTTTTACACAGTTCAAATCGGCAACTTTAATCGAAAGTCTGCTTGGAAATCGATTACTGATCAAACAAAGTTTTCGAAGTTATCGAGAAAGGCTTGTTGTTTGGCTCGTTGCGAAGGTGCCTGTCAATGGCGGCTCGAATTGAGGTGAGTGTTTACCTTGTTGTAATATGACCTGTCTTGTTTTCTCACGGAGATATAAAACTTCAATTCTTCTTTTTCTATTTCCTCGATTTCGGTGAGAAATTCGTTCTGTCAGGCAAACCAGTCTACAAAAATACTCGTAATGAGACAAATTGTAGTCGTGAAGATTAATTGCTGCCTATTTAGCGATAGGTCGAATTGATCACAGTAATTATCTCGATAACAAACAGAAAAACACTTGTTTGCAAAACACGACTTCTTCACTTATCTTTAAAAACTTTTAGGCCAGAGTTCGTTGCCTTCTTGGTGTTTTCCGGCTCGCTGTCGTCTTTTATTTTCACTATTTTTGATTCTGAAACGTTAGCGAAACGCGAGTTTACGCCGGCCATTTTGTTTTATGTTTTATGGGATAATGCATTATCCACTCGGTAGCGAGTGAATAATGCGGCATTAGCCCGAGATAGCGGACCAATCAGATTGCTGGAATAGCCAAGATCACTGAGTGTGTATATACTAATTAAAATTATTTCCCGAAGTGGATGTAAATAGTAGTGGATATTTACGGCTAATATAGTCATATTAGTACTCACCTTGTGTTGTGTTTGGAGCTCCTGTCACTAGAAAATAAGACAAGTGTAATAATTAACAATTATTCACCGAAGTGGATGTAAATAGTAGTGGATATTTACGGCTAATATAGTCATATTAGTACTCACTTTGTGTTTTGTTTGGAGCTCCTGTCACTACAAAATAAGACAAGTGTAATAATTAAAATTATTTCCCGAAGTGGATGTAAATAGTAGTGGATATTTACGGCTAATATAGTCATATTAGTACTCACTTTGTGTTGCGTTTGGAGATCCTGGCACTAGAAAATAAAAGAATTGTAATAATTTAAAATTATTTATCGAAGAGGATGTAAATAGTAGTGGATATTTACGGCTAATATAGTCATATTAGTACTCACTTTGTGTTGCGTTTGGAGATCCTGGCACTAGAAAATAAAAGAATTGTAATAATTTAAAATTATTTACCGAAGTTGATGTAAATAGTAGTGGATATTTACGGCTAATATAGTCATATTAGTACTCACTTTGTGTTGCGTTTGGAGCTCCTGTCACTAGAAAATAAGACAAGTGTAATAATTAAAATTATTTCCCGAAATGGATGTAAATAGCACAATATGCTGAAGACGGAAACAGTGCGCCTTCTTGCGCTCCATTTAGTTATTACCACGTTTTGATATAACCGAACGAATCATAAATTAATTTATACAATCGATTCCCTATTAAGCAGTCACCCATTAAGCGATTACCCCCTATTAAACGGCTAGTTGTCGAAGTCCCGAAACTATTGTCAGTATGATACTATACATTAAACCTTTATTAAGCGACGGGTGCCAATCGGGGTACAAGTCGCGAAACTAGGGAATTACGATACCAACGATCATATTCGTTAGGTGAAATGCCGAGGCGATTGGAGCTCTTAAAACGCATTTACAGCTTTTTTCCCTTCTGTCGACCGTTTCAGCGTTTCAGAAAAGGTACTGGAATGAAGAGGAAGAGGAAGAGTCCGACAACGGGGCCGATGACGGTAACTCAACCGACAGTGATGAGTAGGAGGCTTCTGACGAGGGGAGTGGAGCTGAGGAATCTCACGAGAGCGAAAATGACACTGACAGGAACAGCGATGAATCAACAAATAACGATTCTGAAAACACGACCATTATTCAGCCTAAAATTCCCTGCGAACATTGTGAGAGATCTAATGTTTAAGAAACAACGATTTTGCTCCCAATGCTCTTGGCACGATACCTACTTGATTTGTCCTATTTGTGATTACAACATTCCTTTGAAAACAAAAAAGCACGCGAAAGAGGGCTTTCGACGATGTTATGATTGTGGAGCAATCAAGCACAAAAACGGAAAGACATCAAAAATTACATATTATCCCCCTAGCAGTGACGAGGCCGAAGACGATTATCAAACTGTACTGTATTGAACGAAAACCGAAATAAAAGTTTTGCTTGAGTTATAATCCGTGTGTGTTTATTCGCGCTCGCTACTATTTACTTTTGGGTTCACTGTAGCGCATGTATATTTTTCGTTTGTGAATAATAATTCGCTTCGGTAGTGGGTCTATTGTTTGATTAGTATCACCCAACTAGTGGACTAATGCAAATCCTACATTTTGATTGGCTACGCTACTAGAGGACTATTAGTAATAGTCATCGAGTAGAGAAATTCGTGACGCTTACTTTCGTTTTATTCCCAAATAAATCTTTTTTCAACTTGCATTTGCTAACTTTATTATTGCTTTTTCTGTCCGACTAGTTGGGTGATACTAAAACAATTAGACCCTTCGCCCTCAAGGGCCACGGGTCAATAGCCCATTCGGCTTCGCCTCATGGGCTATTGACCCGTAGCCCTTGCGGGCTACGGGTCTAATTGTTAATTGTCATGAAACGAAGCGACTAGACATTAGTATACAGCGGGAATGCCTTCATTAGTATGGAGGAAGGCAGTTATTGATCTGCAGCGGGAATCCCTTCATTAGTATGGAGGAATACAGTTATTAGTATGCAGCGGGAATGCCTTCGTTAGTATTTAGTTCTTATTATATGGCCGTGTCTCACAAGGACTGGGAACTACCAAATTCGCGAATTTGATTGGCTAAAATCGATATTGACCGCGGTCTAGATTTTCCCATCTAGACCGGCATCTAGACCGGTTGCACTTACGTTAAGAAGTTGACAAACAAAAATGCAAAAACGTTGACTTGTTTCTGCTAAAAAGTAATAAATGGAAGAACCAAAAGCTTGACGCGAAAGAAGTTAACGAGCAAGCTTTAGAAAATTTTCGTTCAGTTCACAGGCACGAAATCAAAACACCAGCTAGAAACGAATTTGCGAGGTAATTGCAAGGTCAGAAGATAAAAGCATTACCGGTATTTTAGTCGCTTTTAATCGTGTTAAGTGCTTTTAACTTCTGACCTTGCAACTACCTCGCAAGTGTAGTATGAATTTTCTTATACATGGGTAGATTCTCAAAAGAAAATGATGTTGTTTTCCGAACAAAAATGAAATCAGTTTATTTTTATCGAGTTTTGGCTGAAATAACCGAAAATCACAATTTCGACCTTTGTCACGTCTGTCACGCAATCTCTTATTTGCTTGATTTTCGTGATTTTTAGCGCTTTTTCATAGAGAACGATTTAATTTCCCCAGACAAAACGTGACATCAATTGAAAGCCCATTTCTTCCTGACTTTATTTCCAAAATATCCGTTTATTTGATATAAAGATAGTATGGTAAATAATTTCTTAAATTTACCTTCTCAATTCCATAGCTAAAGAGTGGGTTTCTTTCAGACCTCTCTTCTCCTCTTAGTGTCATGAATTTTTTTACATGACGAGCTTTGCCCTCAAAAAAAATTCTGTCCAGGAGGTCGTTTAATCTTGTACAAGACTTGTCATCGCATGCCAGGAAATGTGACATGAAACTGGACCGCAGATCTTTTCCTTTGTCACGCAGTCTCTGCATTCGTGGTCTCATGTGGTCGTAATGTATTCAGTGGCTATTCAGTAAATCCTCTTATGGAGTTTTCCTCGTTTAAGTGCTATTATACAGGCGTTTGCGAGACTTCAAAGCTATTGTGCCCAAAAATGTTCCTGGCAACACTATCAAATCTAAGCTGGCATTTTTATATCGGTACTGCACGAGATTGACCGAGACTGGAAACACATCATTGATTATCCACAACAAAGCCGCGCGTATAAATCGTCTTTGGTAAGTTGCATCTGTACATGTATATGCAAGCCGAGGAAAATTGACATCAGTAATAGCTGGATCAAAAGTATTTTCGACAAGCGGTAATAAGAAGAATGCACGAATAGCACGAGAAGTGGCCGTGGCGCTTTTAAGGACTCCATTCTAATTTATTTCTTGACTAATCTGCTTGAATTGAGGAGCATCTTAACGCATCTTCGTTGCATTTTCTTTGTAATATAGTTCTCGCTATGTTGCAAGTGTAGACGATTGCGAACCCAGAAGTCGACGGCCAGGAATATGCAAGCGTTTTGTCTAATGAATATAAAAGATTCGGCATTTTCGTCTTTCGATCATTGTTACCGCGAATAAATTAATTCTGGCGGGAAATACAAGGTTGCAAACCATGTTATGGAAGCTAGACAAAAACCACATCGGTAAGTTGTATTAACAATATTTAGAAGTTATACACTTAAATTTTGCTTTTCTTGGATTGAACTGTTGTTATCTGTGGGCAGAGTATTAACCTCGCGCTTAACTATTCTGTCCTACTTGGGTAGTCATTTCTTTATTGAGCTGTTGTTATCTGTAGGCAGAACATTAACCCCGCACTAAATTATTCTGTCCTACTTGGGTAGTCAGTTCTTTATTGAACTGTTGTTATCTGTAGGCAGAATATTAACCTCGCGCTAAATTATTCTGTCTTACTTATACACTTAAATTTTGCTTTTCTTGGATTGAACTGTTGTTATCTGTGGGCAAAGTATTAACCTCGCGCTTAACTATTCTGTCCTACTTGGGTAGTCAGTTCTTTATTGAGCTGTTGTTATCTGTAGGCAGAACATTAACGCTTAACTATTCTGTCCTACTTGGGTAGTCAGTTCTTTATTGAACTGTTGTTATCTGTAGGCAGAATATTAACCCCGCACTAAATTATTCTGTCTTACTTGGGTAGTCAGTTCTTTATTGAACTGTTGTTATCTGTAAGCAGGAATATTAACCCTGCGCTAAATTATTCTGTCTTACGTGGGTAGTCAGTTCTTTATTGAACTGTTGTTTTCTGTGAGCAGAATAATAACCTCGCGCTAGTGTTTTTAACGTAAGACCTTTTTATGAGCTGCCAGCTAAACTGTTGTAAAACATGAATCTCACGCTTCGATGTTTGTTGTTAATTTTTCTTAGCTAGTTAGTCACCAAAATCAATCTCGTGCTCCAGCTAATATCTGTTTTTGTTTTTCTTTCTCTCCAGGGAAGCCGTTAAAATTATAAACTGCCAGAAAGCGTCTGGAAAATATTTTTGATCAAGTTCGAAAAGGTGTTACCGCCATCACGTAGATGGTGCTAATCTTGCGAAATACGTTCTTCTATTACAGTTAATAATAAGCCATGGGTAGATTCAATCTACCCTTAGCCTAATTTGCATAAATTTTTTTCGAGGGCAAAGCTCGTCATGCTTCATAGAAATTATGGAATAAAATCTGGAAAAGATGTAGAATAAGCTGTGGATGTCTTCAGGTGTTAAAGTAAAGGCAAGTGGTTTGCTTAAAAACCGCTAATTTTCAAGTCGAATTTTCCCCTATCTGGCCGTGAAATTTATGATCGTCATTTCCTGCTGAAAGAAAAAGTTATTTGACAAATGGATTACATAGCGATGAATAACTCATTATGGACTACTAACAGTTTGGGCAATTTTGAGTTTTCACACTATTGCCACTATTTTCCGATTTTGTTCAATTCTTGTAGACATTTACTCTTAAGTTCGGCCGAATTAAGAGGGAGTCTCTCTAATTTTCGACCGGTCGGTTCCGGATCGAAAAATCAAATCGACTGATTTTTTGTGAGGTGAAAGGCCTTCATGCCAAAGTAACAAAACCACAATCCTTTTGGTTCTTGGCTTAAGGTTTTTTCCGCTAGAGCTAAAAAAAATTTTGACCGAATTTTGCTCGCGCGCGACCGAAAATCAAGACGATTGTTTACCTTTTTTAAGCGATCGGTGCAAAGCAAGGACAAACTGTACCGCCATAATTTTTACATAGCAAGAAAGATCTACTTCTATTTTATGAGCTGTAGGGGTTTCAAGCAATTTGAAGTTAATCTATTGGCATTCTATGATATTACTCACCCCTACTTTAGGAGGCTCGAGGGATCCCCCGAAAATTGGTCATTTTGTGGACCTCTTTTCTCAGCTGGCGGATAAAATCAAAACATGGCAGTTACATCAATGTAAAGTCTTAACCTTCCCCTACACGAATATGTAAAAAAATATTGTCTATAACGCCTTTGCTGTAAATGTCGAGGGGATAATTTTTCCTATTTTTGAGAAATTATCAAAAACAACACCAAATCGCTAATTGTTTAAAATTTGAATACCTTGGACCAATACCGGTCTTACATCAAGAAAACTAAAGAAAAGCAAACTAAAACATTAGGGAATAGAAATAAAAAGCCATATTCAATAGTGTTTTCAATTTTTAGTTCGCCGTTTCATTTTATTGGGAGGAGAGTGATCATCGGCTCATTAAATATTCACCGAACAGTGAAATTCGATCCAAACCAGAACTGTCAAATTTCCTATCGCACTGGCGGTCTTAATTTCATTGAAGCTCGTTTCAAATCACATTTGTACATAAAACGAATATCCTGAAAATGCTATTTTGTTGTTGTGTTTAAGTTTAAGCCAAATCTGAGCTTTAAATACGCACTTAGAATACAAACGGAGTTCACTCACGATTTACTCGACCACTGTCAACACTGAATCGAAATTAATTTACTCTGATTGTTGGACTATAAATTGACTTAGTTTACCTGAGTTCCAAAAGGCTTTTCCCCTTTTTCTTTTGACTTTTTCTGTTGGTGATGCATTTAAATGACCGGTGCAATTTGGAGCTTTGATTCAATGAACGAACTACCAGTCCGGTTCTGGTCCTATCTGTCACGCAACGCCAAGGGGTTGCAATTGAAGCTCATTGAGAATATCAGTTTTCATCATCGTTTAAAATGTTGCCTCGAATCCCTAGAACAAAGCTGTCTAGAAAATATTGTAGAAGCGCACAGGACAGAAAAACACTAATTTTTGCTTGTTTTATTTGGAATTATTTGGTGTAGTCAGAGCTAAGAAAGTACTGCGGAAATTTGGATGTAGTGTGCATTTTGGAACAAGGATTGCATATTATAAGGGACAAATATAAAGAGGGAATAGAAAGTTTGAGAAGTCTGAAGAGATGAGTGGTGGTGGAGTGTGCTTGTAGTGTAGTATGTTGCAAGTTTTGTGAGATAGATACAGTAGATATTCAACACCTTTTTGGGTTTAATTCAGAATAGTCAGCCATATTTGCAAGAGATGAAAATGTTGCTTATACAGTCTTGAAGTCATAATAAGGTTATCCAAAAAGTAAATAACCGTTAGCAGTGCCAAAGCAAGAAATGTAATGCTGGGCAATAAAGCTTTTTGATACCTTTGCTTTGTCGGTTGGTTGATGTTATGTGTAATGTGTACACTATGACTGACATAACTATTATTTTAACTGTGTTTAAGGGACCGGTCATTATTTATCGTCTGGAACAGGGAGGGGGGGGGGGGGGGGTGGGGGGTACGGGGAATTTTTGTTTTTGTTGCTACACCGTAGCATTCACCTGATCTCCCCATAAAGTATATAGCATTTGAATGATCCCCCCTCATTCGTGGTGGAAGCTTTCATGATCCCCGCCCCCTCCTTTCCAAGCCACCACAAAATATCAAGTTCATTGCAAGTGCGGATGGCAGTAAACTTTCAAGGACGCCTTGAATTGCGCATCCGATTTATTTTCATTCACCGACAGCAATCGAAAGGTTCTATATCATGATCTAGAGAACACCATACCAAAAAACTGTTCGCAAGTGATGAGCTGAAATATTTTCAGAAAGCTCAAGAGCGAGTAATGGTGCTCTACGAAGAACTGCAGAGAGCCTCAAATAAGTTGACAACATCTCTAATGAATTGAACCTGAACAGGAAGTTTCTATTTCGCATGGAGAAAGATCAACAATCGTGATTGTTGCTGCTTTTGTTGTTGTTTTCGATAATATCGCACCTTTCGGCTGCGTTGAACAAACGTTTTTCCATTGGCTCTTATTAAAATGCCTCTTTAAAGAATTTGACACATGAAACTTTAACATTTGAAATACAGAACTTAAACAATTTCAAGCCATTGCACAACGATTATTTATGTGATGAGATCGTGCCTGGATAAGAGATAGGATAATTGGCACGGTTCAAGTTATTTACGGCGATCCCACCGCCACATGAAATCCGCAGACTTTTTTCTGGTCCCCCCCCCCCCCCCCACCCTCTTAATCCCTGTCAATTACGGCTGATCCACCCTTCGTTCTTCAGAAAACTATGTGGTCCCCTCCAACATCCTCCAGTTTTCGTCTGGATTATTCAATAAGAATTTATTTTGACCTACTCAGTGCGGGATCCAAACTTGGGTACAATTAAGGTGGTGGTATTGAAAAAATAACCGCTGTCATAAAATAGCACTGCCTTGGTCCTTCGATCATCAAAAAACCGGTTATTTCATCTACTTATTTGCGTACAAGCTGGTGGCCAAAAACTTAAAAGTCACCTTACTGAAAGATTAAATCGCCTCCTAGCCTGCGTAGCTGGCGGGATTTCGTGAGTGAGTGCTTTTTTAGCGGCCGCATGATTTGGTCTTGGCCGCCAAGCAGCGAGGGGTTTGGTGAGGAGTCAAGTTGAGATCACTCGCGGCTCGGCCGCTCAGCGACGCAGGCTTCACCCGCACGAGAAAAATTCACTTGTGCCCACTAATCCCACCAGCTGCGCAGGCTAATCGCCTCCCTCACTATCCCCTCCATGGGATCTGCCAATGCTACCAATTAGCTGCAACTTTAAATCAGGCAGGATCACCCGGGATAAAGCAACAGCTGTTAAATATCGCTTTGTTTTAAAACAAGTCCCACCAAATAGGAACTTTCAAAAATAACCCAATATCTGTATAAATACAAATGCTGTCGGTGAGATATAGATACGCGATTCCATTCCTATTTGCAGGAGTGACCAAGGATACTTACTCGTTTATTTAATTTGTTTCATCAGTACTTGTCCAGTGGATAGGATTATCCACTGTTTGAAAAACTAGGCCCAGACTTATAAGATATATTTACTGGGGGAGGGGATCTCCCTATAGTCACTATAGTAAAGTACGCTCTATTTTATAAGAATCGTTTTTATAAGAACGTCGAGGCTGAAAAAGGACAAAAATTAAAAACATCCTTAGAACGTACCCAAGGCTGAAATTTGGCTACGAACAAATTTTATACTTTCCTATTCGTTGTAAGTGACAAATATGTGTGTAATACTAAATGAAGCATCAAGTCGTGAATCTTTAATCAAATAAGACCTAGAACAAACATTGTATTCACCCATGAACGTGACGTGAACATGTACATATCAGTTTAAATAAAACTATTTTCACAGGGGCGGATCTAGGGGAGGGTGCAAGCGGTGTGGGGAGGCTTTCTAATACAACTGGTATTCTGCAAACAAAAAAAAATATCTGCACCCCTCCTTAGAAAAATCCTGGGTCTGCTCAGTTTAAGAACATTTTAGGCTTAAATCATCAAAAACGTTCGGACAAAAGTGAGAAGTTCTCTCCCAGAAGGGATACCTTTTTCAGGCTGCAGCTTTATAAAAAGTTAAGGTTTTTTAATGAGTTGAGGTAGACAAAAGGATAAAATTTAGGTATTTGAAAGGACCTTTCCAAAATATCTCGAACACAGCCACCGAAAGGGTAAACGTGAATTTAAGTGACATTTTAAGAGGTCCAAAGAAGGGATAGAAGATAGAAGAAGTTGATCCCAACGTAAGAGCACCTGGTGTACCCCCGTTTTAAGTATTTTAAGGGGATTGGACCTCATGTGCAAGAAAATTATGAGTACTCCCTAACCCTGGGCAATTTCACCGCTGAGTGTTGCGTGACAGATAGGACCAGAACCGGACTGGTAGTTCGTTCATTGAATCAAAGCTCCAAATTGCACCGGTCATTTAAATGCATCACCAACAGAAAAAGTCAAAAGAAAAAGGGGAAAAGCCTTTTGGAACTCAGGTAAACTAAGTCAATTTATTCTTGGTTTTCATGTTACGTCATAAAATTCTGAAATCAAAATTCAAAAGGCCTGCTAAACTTTTGATATCACTAGGTGTAAGATAAACTAAAAATATATCTTTTCGCAAATTTCCAGCTTGGTTGTGACCTCTGTTTTAAAAACAGAGCATTTTGAATATTCGAGTTCTCCGCCGTATGTGATATCAAGCTGAGTGCCGTGACAAAGTTGTTTTGATTCAAAAAAGGCCTTTCCGTTCCATTTTTGCAGATCGAACATTCCCAGTGTACTAAGTGCTGTTTATGTGAAAGTGTAATAGATCATGAGCCAAAAGTAGTCACTATTAATAGGAAAATTAAGTTCCAGATGGTTTCTCTGGCATTACGGCGGCCATGTTTGTGCCCCTCGGAAGGACACAAATATGGCGTCTCCATACTGAGCTTTATATATTTGCGTGGAAAGGTTCGGCAAATAACTCGCAAACGGTGCACCGCACAGATCTGAGATTTGGACAAATCGTTTATCTATTTATCCTCTATAATATCTGAAATTCATAGCTTCTGTCGTTGAATGGTTTCGATTTTATTTTTTTATTGCGTGACAGTGAAAACCACCAATAGTCCAACAATCAGAGAAAATTAATTTCGATTCAGTGTTGACAGTGGTCGAGTAAATCGTGAGTGAACTCCGTTTGTATTCTAAGTGCGTATTTAAAGCTCAGATTTGGCTTAAACTTAAACACAACAACAAAATAGCATTTTCAGGATATTCGTTTTATGTACAAATGTGATTTGAAACGAGATTCAATGAAATTAAGACCGCCAGTGCGATAGGAAATTTGACAGTTCTGGTTTGGATCGAATTTCACTGTTCGGTGAATATTTAATGAGCCGATGATCACTCTCCTCCCAATAAAATGAAACGGCGAACTAAAAATTGAAAACACTATTGAATATGGCTTTTTATTTCTATTCCCTAATGTTTTAGTTTGCTTTTCTTTAGTTTTCTTGATGTAAGACCGGTATTGGTCCAAGGTACTCAAATTTTAAACAATTAGCGATTTGGTGTTGTTTTTGATAATTTCTCAAAAATAGGAAAAATTATCCCCTCGACATTTACAGCAAAGGCGTTATAGACAATATTTTTTTACATATTCGTGTAGGGAAAGGTTAAGACTTTACATTGATGTAACTGCCATGTTTTGATTTTATCCGCCAGCTGAGAAAAGAGGTCCACAAAATGACCAATTTTCGGGTTGTCCCTCGAGCCTCCTAACGTAGGGGTGAGAAATATCATAGAATGCCAATAGATTAACTTCAAATTGCTTGAAACCCCTACAGCTCATAAAATAGAAGTAGATCTTTCTTGCTATGTAAAAATTATGGCGGTACAGTTTGTCCTTGCTTTGCACCGATCGCTTAAAAAAGGTAAACAATCGTCTTAATTTTCGGTCGCGCGCGAGCAAAATTCGGTCAAAATTATTTTTAGCCCTAGCGGAAAAAACCTTAAGCCAAGAACCAAAAAGATTGTGGTTTTGTTACTTTGGCATGAAGGCCTTTCACCTCACAAAAAATCAGGCGATTTGATTTTTCGATCCGGAACCGACCGGTCGAAAATTAGAGAGACTCCCTCTTAATGTCGGCGTCTGAATCAATTCAGGGGGTCAAAATAATTTTGGTCGGCCCAAAATCTTAATTCGATTCGGCTCATGTGAAGTACGGCGTCTGAACTAGGCCTTATCGCAGTCCTCTCGTCTCTTCAGAAATCCCTTTCCTCGCTAAGGGAACGAATAAAAATACTGAGTCCAAGTGTTTCTAGGAATAGTTGTGGCAAAAGCAAGTGAAAATATTGACACAGGAAAAATGAATGTTAAACAGATAGCACACGGTCAACTGGTCGCAGCATTCTATTCCAATTTAATTCTCTTGTTGGAAACGACACAACGATGCAAACTACCACAAAGAGTCAGTTGTATCGCACTATTAACAGTGGGAAATTATAAAGGTTTGTGTAGAACATAAAGGTATCTGATCTAGTAGCTTTCCCTTTCACGCGGAAATTGTAAGTAGCTCTTCGCGCCCATTTCGATCTACCGCCAGATGTGAAAGCTGGTGTTTGGTCTTTGGGTTTAGTGTAGTGTTTTGTCATCTGAATAAGGAGCATGCAGATGCTACTATTCTTTAGTATCATTTTGGTCCACGATTCCTTTTGTAAGAATGTATGCTTTTGGAAGCAGCATTCGATCGATCCCGTGTGAGCCGAAGTGTTTAGCCGGTACGTGCCGGTACTGCCGGTACGTGACGAAGCATCAAAAGTCAAAAATAGGCTGTGATACAACTCGGTTGCATGGATCATGAAAAGGAAGACAAAAACAACTTACCCTGGCAGAAAGCAGAGAATAGAAATACAACGCAAACTGCAGTTCTCATGCTGCTGTCTTGGGACATTACTGTGGTGTGATCTTACCACGCACGTTTACCGACAGTTTCAAATCAATCGGCTAACCGTACGTACATTAGCCTAGACACAGAGGATGCTGATTCGCTAACTTTTGCATGTTACGTCACCTCTCGAGGAAACGATATTAAACATAGCCCGCATGTCTAGCCACAGTCGTGGCAAAACAAGTAAAAAAATTGACAAAGGAGAATATAATGTTGACAAAGGAGAATAAAATGTTAAAATGGCGCACGGTCAATAAGTTGCAGCGTCACTATTCCAATTTGTTTTAAGCTGTGAATTGTAAAGATTTGGCACGGAATCGACATAGAGTTAATGCAATTAATTAAAATGCATTTAAAACAAGAACTCTCCATTTGCGGACGTTGTGACTATTGGAGTGCGTCAACCCGGGGGGCCCAGGGATTCAAGTGTCAGACGATAATCATGTATTTGGTCACGTTTGTTTTGTTGTGTCCAAACAAAGAGCAGTTGCTAGTGGCAGTTGGTTAATACAGACCTTCTTTATAAAATGTTTGTTTTGGGGGCATATGTCATCTTGTTTTAAAGAAGTGTTTGAGTCTAGCTATTTCTAGAATTCCATTGCCCATTGGTGAAGAAACGACAATAGTTCAAAACAGGGTGTGATAGAATTCCGTTTTACTATCAAAAGGAAGACACACGTGGCTTTCCTTAACTGGGGAAAAACGGAGCATATTACTGGTTTATGTTTTTTAATTGTCACATTTTCTTCTTTTTTCACAAACAAAATAATTACTGGTGTGCTTGACAACATCTGAAAGCAGCTGAAAGAAGCAGATACGCTAATTGCTTTCTGCGAAAACAACCTTTGCCCTGAGCTATACAAATATTTCCTGATTTTAGCTCTTGCTTCAATTATTATATTCGGAGAGCCTATTTGTTCAACATTAATAGAAATTGGTTTAAGGTTCAGGTTGTAATTTTCCATTATTCATTGCATTCTGATAGCACGTGAATTCGGTATATTGTCGTCCAGCACTTAAAAAAATCCCGCATGTCTACCGTCCACCCTTTTTATGCTGATTAAGGAACCCGATTCTTTCTTTTTAAGCGATTACGTCATCCCTATGACGTCATCGGTTAATGTTGGAAAGCGGAAAAGCGATGGAATTTTTGGAATTTTTGGTGTTACTATGTGATGATTACTCCCCGAATTGAACCGAAGAGCAATGGGAACTAGGTGCATTGTTTGTATTCCTTTTGAGATTCGCCATCTTGAATGAGAAAATGGATTTTTACGGCTGAATCTCAAATTTTACAACTTTCATCGCTTAATGTCGTCGTGCGAGTGGACGGGATCTGTTGTCTGTTGTCTGTTGCGATCCGGATCTGTAGAACCGATTAATAGGACTGGGAAAAGAAATCAAGTCAACTCAACAAGAAATCGTCGCGTAGAACTCAAAGTAAAATACTCCTGGGCAGTTAGAAAGGACTAATTTAAAGTATAAACGAAAGAGACAAATTATATTTGATGCGTTCTATAATATTTAGTAAACAGAAATCTTTCCATTCTTTTAAAACAAAAGGTGTAAGCAATTTCAAGACAGCGTTTGACCTTGCATCGTATACCGTAGATCGGATGTCACGCCAAGATAACGCAACTTTTGTTGAACAATCACTCAGCACAGAAGTTGTCAGCTATTTTTATTTACCTTAATTTTTTAACAAATATCCTGAAAATTATTAAAGACCCGTTGTGAAATGTTATCGCTTCTGCATGGATTGCGTGCCGTTTATTTAGCTCATGGTATCATGAATACCATGAGGTATAGTGAGGGTTGGATGTCACTCCATTCCCGTTAAACAATTAATGTATGGATTAAATCCCCATTAAAAGTGAATTAAACACGTTTACCCCTGTCTCCCCGGCTAGGTTTCGATTTGTCCACAAAGTCGGGCCATTGTCTTGTGTTCGTATATGTGGGGGGAGCGGGTGGAACAAAGGCGGCAAACATGAGCTGAAATGGCGTCTGTCGTGTCGAGTTCGACGCTAAAATTGTAAAGGCGGATTTTTGTTCCTGTCGCTACACCTTTGATCAAAATACACTTTTGAAGACCTCACAAACGATCAGAAAATGTGCTCAAGAATGCTCAAGTGAACAAATGGGTTTTAAAGTCTTAAAAGTGGCGATGTGTATCAATCAAGGCCATCAAGATGTAGACAGAAATTTGGCCAATTTACCCAAGCACACGGAGAGATCCAATATGGCGGCTGTTGGCTTGGGTTTTTGTTGCATTCGTGTCATGATCATATCAAAGTACACGTTTGTGGAGTTGTTAAACGAAATGGAACCATGCTTAAGAATACTCGACTGCAGAGAAATGAGCACCAAAGTCTTAAAGCGATGATAATCGATCGCTGGGAAATGTTTATATGCAATTTGGACGGCGACTAAATGACTACAATGCAGCCGCAGCAAGAAATTATGCTGCAAGCTCAAATAGCAAAGGTAAGATTCCCTCGGTTACCATCGTATTTCATTTTGTATAAAGCTTGTAGCAATGAACTGTTATATTTTAACATTTTTTTCGGAAACTTGCTTCATAATTTCCTGCAAACAAAGAAATCCGTTTGTATTTGTGGCATTCGTTTCCGTCGATAATAACAAGTTTCTGTCTTTTAGGTGTTCATATTAAAGCAGGAGCTTTTTTCCTCATGCAAGCAGCAAACCGAGTTGGTATGTGTTCACTGGAATTAGTGTTATTATTTGTTCATCATCTTCGCTTCTGTTTGAATGAAATCGGGGTGATGAAACCTTAAACTATTTTTTCGAGTTTCTTTAATTTGTCCAAATGTGAATTTTAGGTTAATACATAACCAGATAATTTAGACTTGACTTGCATTTGTTTACTTGATAAAAATCAACTTATTCACGTTTTTGGATAATTATTTTCAACAGTTTTAATCTCAAGTGTTGACCATAACTCGTTGCGATATATGAATTTGCCCTACAACCCTGGTCAAAACATCTTGGGACACTTGTTGAAATTGGGCGCAAAAACACGCTTTGCTAATAAAGTGCTTGAAGAAAGCTTTGGAATGCTGTGAAAACAAACTACCTCAGTCCCCCCCCCCCTCCCCCAAACTTTCAATGTCTGAGGTCAACATTGCACCAGGGGGGGGGGGGGGGGGGGGAGGGGGAGAAGGGAAGATGAGTCATTTTCACGAGCAGTCGTGCTGGTGTCCCAAGAGTTTTGTCCATGGTTGTAGATTTCAACTATTATTTAGTTTTGGATAACGTGAATGTTGACTTTGTCCAAAAGACAACTATCAGAATTAAATTATTGCGGTTTTCAATAACATGCGAACTCTGAAATTTAAACCACAACCAACGGTTTATGACTTTCGCTGCCGTCAATCAGCTAGACGGACCTCTCGGGAAACAGAAGCTCACTTCAGCCGGGTCAAGAGGTCGCGTCTGTCGGTCGTGATTAGTAGATTTCGATCCATTTTGTTTGTTTCTGTGTTTCAAGATTCGTTGGCTGTCGCCGTAATTTTGATTGACGGCAACGAAAAAACCCAATCGTCAGTTGGGCTTTGAATTTCAGAGATTGCATGTTATTGAAAACCGCAAGTTTTCATCTGATGATCGAAAGTGAAGTTCTGTAGTCACTAAAAGATTATCATTGTCACACTGTTTGCTACAAAGGACTACAACAAGGCAACAGATTTCAAAATTTTCTTCTGTGCAAATTTTGCACTAATTCAGAAGAAGGCAACATCAAACTTGTCATGGTCATAAATTGTAATGATGGATTTATGAAAGACTGATATAAAAATATCTACAATGGCATCTGCCAAGCTCAAAGCTGATAAACACAACTGAGTTTCTATTGGAAAGAGTAATCACAGTATGTAACTATCAAACAAATAAAAATTCTCACTCTACTTGAGACTTGCTGTTCTTCAGAAACTCTACTACAACTGCAGACAGTTGCTTTTAAGATTCCTGTAATGATTTGTATTTATATTTACATAAAGTTCTTTCAGTGCAAAGTTTCAATCACAATGTACTAGCCTAGTCTTATTGGGCAAACATTGCTTGAAACCCCACCCTGCAAAGCGGCATATTGCATGTATATGGAAGTACCCCCCCCCCCCCCCCCCCCCACCCAACCTTCGGGTAGTAATAATCAACTACAAATATCTATTTTACCTACATGAAGTAAAGTATAAAAGAAAACAAATATAAAAGAAATAATGACTCCAAGTGTTCTACAGGCCAACATCAGACGGAAGCGGTAATATTGTACATCTTTGTTGCACCATACTCCTCAAAGTGTGGTAATAAAGCACCTTACAATAACTAAATTTTAGCAGTTTCAATCACTATTTTTTTTCTGGACCAAATACTTCTAAGAATACACGCAGCTTTTCGTTCATAATTTCAAATCATCATGCTGGAAAAAGTACTCTGTTCTAGATTTTCCAATAGTTATTCTGCCACAAAGAACGACTAGGGGTAAAAAGAAATCTATCTTCACCACTCTTCTGCACGCTGCACCCTACACTATATGAACAACAACAGGCTATGGTACACTTAGGACAGACTTTTCGCTGTTTCGTATACCCCGACTTGTAACTTTTTCAACGACCCAAAAGTTTGACTATGATTAAATCCCCCATTTCTCTCTGCAACATGATTTCTTCGCATAATGGCTCCACTATAGCCTGTGTACAGCCGTCCCGCTTCACTACAGCCTCATTCCCAAGATGTCTCTCTCTCCGCCCCGCCCCCAGAGCTAGAAGAGGGGGGAGACCCTGGGAACGATGAGGGCTCTACTAATCACTAACAAATTTAGCACGCTCCCCAAATCTTTCCGGAATGACTTTCATTCCGCAACAAGTTCATTCCATCCTCATATATTTCTATTGCGCTTTTCAACTGAAACAGTTGGAAAAGAGGCAAAAGTTTATAGCGGTTTCTCTAGCGGCCCGAAGGGCCGCAGAGCGGAGCCCCATAACTACCGTGCGAGGATAGAAATTAGGAAAACCATACGTTTGAGTTTCCGTGGTCATCGTGGCTAGCGGCCTGGCTCGCGGGCGCGTGCGCCTAGCGATGACGACGTTGCCCAAAATGGCGGCCATACTCCAGAAAAAGCTTGACCTGGGCATCTTACGTGTTTGATATTGACCATCCACCTTTCGTTTAAAGTTACCTATCGTAGACGTTTGTAGGACAGGGCACATCTTTTAAAATCATGTTGAACATCGACTACGGATATTTCATTTTGCCTACACTAAGCGATTGCGTGAAAAGGCAAGCTGCAAATTGCGAGCGGAATGAGCCGAATATTTGAAACATCTCAACTATTTAATCTCGAACTGAAGTGAAGGCTGAAACTGGTGAAGGCTGGGGCCTCAGAGGGGAGGGTCATCAGTGAAAGTGAGCACAGAATTTTAGTCAGAGGCTGGCTGAATGTTGTTTTGACTGTCCTGCACAATAGAAATCAAATTCTTACTGCCAATATGTGTTTTCACCACCCTCACTTTCTCATCTTTCTTTCCTTTGGATTTGAGTGAAATTTTGAAATTATGCGCAGAGGCACCCCAGGTTGGTAGGGGACTGTTTGGGTGTCCATCTAATAATTTTTAACTTCAAATTCTAATTTTAAATCACATTAAATTTTAAATTAAATTTTTCAAAATTTTTTCCTGTTCTGCGTGTCTCCGCCTGCGCGTTTCCACGCTCTGGTGCGCTGCTTAAACTCTTGACTCAGTTATTTGTTTTATGCTCGAGCTCATGCTGCGCTGGTTACAAATCTTGTAAGGAGATTTTAGATGTTTATCACATACGGGGCAAAATTACTGAACGCTGATTGGTTGAGACAGAGAGCATTTTTTCTTAATCACGAGGGCACTTTTTGGTAATCAAGAGGGCATGATTACTTGATCCTGATTGGCTGAGCGCGCGTCGTCTGCACTGAGTTGGTTTCCCGCTTAAAACGAGTTTGAAAATAGTTCAGAAACGCAGTGCATCCGAGTTTGATATAAATGCGGTTATTTCATCAAATGTGAAAGAAAATCGGTAGGCAGAAATGAGTAGTGCCTTGGTGGAATAGAGAGAGGACTTTTCAATCCCACTTCGTTTGTCACAACCCGAAAAAACTTCTGGACGATTGGCGCTGCACGGAGAAAAGAAATTCATGGCGGCTGAGACCACTGAATCGACACTGAAAGATAACATTTCTTCGTTTTGCTTGCTTCGCCTTATTAGAAACAGAGCCTGGAAAGGGCATAAATTTTGTTGGTACTTACAGTTTTCGCTGTGGAAAGGAGAATGTCAGGTTCAAGAAGTTAGGGAGCTTAAGCAACGACGACGGCGACGCCGAGGACAACGCCTGGTGAAAAATGAATTTATATTTTATTCTAGAATCTCGCGATTATTCAGATGTATTCAGCGTATCTGTCGGTTTAAGAACTGGCTCAAGCTAAATGTGTAAAGAGAGCGTTCAACTCCAAATAGAAAAATTAAAAATTTGCCGTCGTGGTTCACGTTGTCCAGAATACGCAGAATTGGGTCATTTAACGTTGTGGATTTGCAGAGAACGGCTACGAAATGCACCAAGATTCAAAACGCACGTGCAGAGCTATTGTTCTGCTCATTAAGCCTTTTGTTCGGTGACGTTCTCGTTGCCGTTGCCGTCGTAGTTTGCTTAAGCTCCCTGTTATTAAAGCTCGTTCGGACACTTTGTTTATGACTTTCATCGATGCAGCATTTCTGCACGGTCGGACACCTCGTAAACAAAGGTAAATAAAATTTAAACTGCATTCAGTTTTATCTGTGAAGGAACTATTATGAGTGAATTGCACATGCTGTGTTATGCTTACTTTTACTGTTTCTCGACATAAGTTGATTTTTTATGTGGTCATTTTGCTACGAGCAAATATTCTTGCCAACCGGTTTACGCCATGGCGGACCTCGTTTAAGTTTTCTTTTGTACACAATTTTGCCCTTTATGTGATAAACACGTAATCGCAATGTGCCCTCGTGCAATTAAGGATTAATTTCACTTGCATTTTCAAAGTTTTCCAAATTGCCCTCGTCGCTTCGCGACTCGGGCAATTTTGTGAAAACTTTGAAAATGCGCGTGAAATTAATCCTTAATTGTCCTCGGGCCCATGCGATTACATATACTAGTCACGTCTGGGTAAACGTCACGAACTACTATAACAGTTTACAAAAGCAAGAAGCAAGTTATGTTATTATTCAAGCACAGTACAACCATTTTAAAATAAATTTATTGCTTATACTGATTTACGGATTACATCAAACTACAAACGATACCTCTACTTACAGTGTTTACAAGAGTAAACAAATATAAAACCCAAATCATCATCCGTCATGAAATTTCTTTCCCCGAGTATGTCTCTAGACACCATGGACTACTGAAATTACTTGCCCCAAGTATGTATCTAGACACCATGGACTACTGAAATTACTTGCCCCGAGTATGTCTCTAGACACCATGGACTACTGAAATTACTTGCCCCAAGTATGTATCTAGACACCATGGACTACTGAAATTACTTGCCCCGAGTATGTCTCTAGACACCATGGACTACTGAAATTACTTGCCCCGAGTATGTATCTAGACACCATGGACTACTGAAATTACTTGCCCCGAGTATGTCTCTAGACACCATAGACTACTGAAATTACTTGCCTCGAGTATGTCTCTAGACGCCATGGACTACTGAAATTACTTGCCCCAAGTATGTATCTAGACACCATGGACTACTGAAATTACTTGCCTCGAGTATGTATCTAGACACCATGGACTACTGAAATTACTTGCCTCGAGTATGTATCTAGACACCATGGACTACTGAAATTACTCGCCCTGAGTATGTATCTAGACACCATGGACTACTGAAATTACTTGCCCCGAGTATGTATCTAGACGCCATAGACTACTGAAATTACTCGCCCTGAGTATGTATCTAGACACCATGGACTACTGAAATTACTTGCCCCGAGTACGTATCTAGACGCCATAGACTACTGAAATTACTCGCCTCGAGTATGTATCTAGAACTTGCCCCAAGTATGTATCTAGACACCATGGACTACTGAAATTACTTGCCTCGACTATGTATCTAGACGCCATGGACTACTGAAATTACTTGCCCCGAGTATGTCTCTAGACGCCATGGACTACTGAAATTACTTTCCCCGAGTATGTATCTAGACACCATGGACTACTGAAATTACTTTCCCCGAGTATGTCTCTAGACGCCATGGACTACTGAAATTACTTGCCCCGAGTATGTCTCTAGACACCATGGACTACTGAAATTACTTGCCCCGAGTATGTATCTAGACGCCATAGACTACTGAAATTACTTGCCCCGAGTATGTATCTAGACACCATGGACTACTGAAATTACTTTCCCCGAGTATGTCTCTAGACGCCATGGACTACTGAAATTACTTGCCCCAAGTATGTCTCTAGACACCATGGACTACTGAAATTACTTGCCCCGAATATGTATCTAGACGCCATGGACTACTGAAATTACTCGCCCTGAGTATGTATCTAGACGCCATGGACTACTGAAATTACTTGCCCCGAGTATGTATCTAGACACCATGGACTACTGAAATTACTTGCCCCAAGTGTGTATCTAGACACCATGGACTACTGAAATTACTTGCCCCGAGTATGTCTCTAGACGCCATGGACTACTGAAATTACTTTCCCCGAGTATGTATCTAGACACCATGGACTACTGAAATTACTCGCCTCGAGTATGTATCTAGACGCCATAGACTACTGAAATTACTAGCCCTGTTCATGTATCTAGCATGTGGCTCTTGTTAAGTTGATAGACAACTTGTCTAACTGATCTTACAATCTCCCCTGTACTAGCATGATCAATATAAAATAACTCAATTACTACTACTCCCCTGTACTAGCCCCCTGTACTAGCCTCCCCTGTACTAGCTCATGCACTTGCCTAAATTGTGTCTGATTTACAATATTTTGCGAAGTGAGATATGAAAATAAAAAAAAAAACTAACATTGTAAGTAATTCATAAACTGCTGGTGCATGCAGGTGTCTTTTAAGTTTGATAAGAGGTACTCTCACAGGCGTTTCCATGTTCCAGGCTTGATGATCGGTTGTACTGTTTCATAGTTATGCCTTCTTGAAGAGAGTCATGAGGCATGGGATCCACAGCTTTTTTGGCTTTCTTTCTCCGGCTAAAAGTAAAAGGAAGATAAGGAACTAAGTAAAGAAACACTTCTTTTGCACCTTGAGAACAACATTACTCTTCTTCCACGTGTAATTTACATCTAACAACAATTGTAAAATTCATTAGCTATTCATGAGGGTGCAAACCAATCCCACCACAGTATTCAGATCACATGGATACACAACTGCAAACCCCTATACAAATCAAACCATAGAATTAACTTTTGAAACAGACTCCTGCTCAGCTAATTAGTATTCATTAACTTTTGATACAGATCTCCACCGAATCGATAACAATACTTTGCATTCAATTTATTGTTTTCATTTCACAATTAGAATAAAATATTCGCGTCCGATCTGCGATCTGTAAACGGCCATACAGATCTCCAGTTCATACTACTAACAAGCTTATTCAGTAAATAAACCATTTTTATGAATGGTGTTACCGATTGAAATACAATAAACCACCATGAGAGTAAGTGAAAAAAGTGAAAATAGTGAGAATAGTGAAAAAAGGAAATACAAATATAATTGAATGGTCGAATTAAATATTATTGTTTCTTTCGTCTATCAAATGCTTGAAAAAATGAAAATAGCAGTTAGCCTGCTGATACATGAATCAGTAAATTGTTAAAAAGAATGTCTTACCACCAAAATGCGATTACGATAATCAAGATGATCACTACCACTCCCGCACAAATCCCTATGACAATCCACTTCCAATCATTGTTGCTCGGCTTAGCTGTTCCTGCTGTTGGGGGCGTTGTCGGCGTGGCAGGTTTGAAGACAGCTTCTATATCAGAGATGTTTGCACCAATAGCTGTCTCAAGCACCTGCTTATTAGTTGTAACAATGTGTACCAGTGTGTCGCGAAGCAGGACCGACACATTTCCGATGAAAAGTCCAAGAGGCTGCTGCACGTAGAACGCTACCTGGAGAGAGCTCGACGCGTTGCTAGGGTAACCAGGCAGTAAGTGAACCTGGTCAACGGTGTAGAGTTCCGAAAGAGGGGAACGCCTAAATTAACAAAATTAATAAAATGGAATGAGCCAGATGTAACTTCAAGTCTAGCTCAATTTCTATGACGAGTTGAGGTCTATGATCAATTCAATCTTGATTGCGGTGTTAAAAGATAAACACCAAACACTACACAGGTCTAACGACCATTTTCAGGCGTCGGTTAATTATTCCATCGCAATTCCGTCTATGCAATCGGAAATCATCTGTGCTGGTTGTGTCAATAAAAATTTCGCTGTGATTTCTATGTCTGCAACAATACTGAAGCTACTACGTATGGCATCTAGCCCCTTTAATTTCATTTGCAGAATCATTTGTAAGTACATTCTACGGCACTGAACTTTAAATATAATTCAAGCATCTGTATCAACAGATCCCTACTTCCATTGAAAAACTACATTTGCAGCAAGATAACTGCACTATCAATTCAAATGTAAGAGATATTCGATCTTTTATTGTGTCTTTGAAAAGTAAAGTCTGTGTACGAGTCTAGTGGCCCATCAGGCCGGAGCTTATCCCGGTTTCCGTAGCATGAAGCGACTAGGAGTATTTCTACTCCTCCTGGATGGGATGCTTAGTCCATCGCAGGGTTACCCCCAGCAGTAAATTCGCCGGTACCCATTTATTCGGCCTGGGTGAAGAGAGGCACTATGAGAGTAAAGTGTCTTGCCCAAGAACACAATGCAATGCCCCGGCCAGGGCTCGAACCCGGACCGCCCGAGTCTATGAAGCAGACTAGATTCTGTAATTGAGTTATTTTATATTGATCATAATCACCTTTTTCGCCTCGCTTCTTTAAGTGCACATCTTGTCCTGTTCTTACTGCAGTAATCCGTTGTGACAGACGCCATTTTTTCTTTGAAAGACTTGTCTTTTTCAAAATCCCATTCAAACTGTCAAATAACAGGTTAACAGAAGCTCTTGAAGCAAAGCGCTTTTAGAATTGAAGTTTCAATGTAATAAGTAGGGACTGCATTTCTAGTCTTAAAGAGCGATCGCCGGATTACAAGGAATTGAAACTGGAGCAAATTTGAAACTTTGTATCCAGGGCATGCCCCACTCGTAAGACTCAACGAGTCTGACATTACTTGCAGAGAAATGTGATAAGTTTAGCGCATGTAGTAAATGAAAAAATATAATCGGCTACAACTTTTGACAGAAAACCAACCATGGGAACTGTAGCAAATAAATTCCGTATTGTATATGTACTTACGTCATCTGTACGTGGAATTAAGAACTGGACAGCTTCCTCCTTTTCTTTCTTAGATGCCTCTCGCGGTTCACGTAGCACTGGCTTGGGTGCCGTCTCATTCTTCTGCAGACCTTAATATATTACGTAACTATTATTTTTTTTCTGTGAACAATATTACCTTCAAATTTAAAGGAAACTTCCAAATAATAGTGCCTCTTACTCTAAAAGTAAAATTGATGGACGCCACCTGTTTACCAGTAGTCAACCGCTGGGTTATGCTAAACGGTTTCCAGCAATCTTAAGCTCTTACGCTTTGATGGGCCAGTACTACAAATCTTTATCAGTTGCTGCTACAGTAATTATATCGAACAAATGTCCAATCATTGCTGAATAAGTTGTAGTAATTTTCATGACGTCACTGGTTACTATAGTAACAGTTTAACCTATTAAAACCAGTTTAAGTTTTCCTGAGCGGTTTCAGAGCCACCTAACATTTCCGAAAATTTAAGGCGAGGTCGGACGTCTTCTGAAGCGCTCCGCCTTCAAAGCAAATGTAATCCTCCTAGGGAGCCTGAGAGCTGAGAAAATGGCAGAAGAACAACAAGAAACCAAGGAAAGCTCCACTCGCAAAAGAAGAAAACGAAGTAAAGGCTCGCAAACTGATAATGAGGACTGCGAGATAGAATATTGCCACGGCTGTACAAACATGGCGGAATCACTCGCCGAGATTAACAGCAAACTTGACAAGGCCTTAACCTGCATCGGAGAAATGGAAGTACTCAAACAAAAACAAGAAAACCTGGAGAAAAAGAACAAGGAGCTAGAAGATAGCCTGAGTTTTGCCCATACTTCAATTGAAGGGCTACAAAAGAAGCTGGCTACTCAAGAACTTGCCATCAACGAGCTAAACAAAAGTGTGATCTCATTAACAAAACAAGCTAACGAAGAAAAACAACGAGCCATCAAGCTTGAAAGTCACAGTCGGCGAAATAATCTCAATTTCTTCAATCTACCTGAGCAAAAGAATGAATCGGCAGAAAAATCTGAAAAAATCTTGAGAAAGTTCATGGAGGAAAACCTCAAAATAAGCAAAGAAGATGCAAGCGAGATCTATTTGGAGCGCGTTCACCGCGTCGGAAAACCAGCTAATTCCTCAGATGAAAAACCTAGACCGCTTATTGCAAAATTTTCCTTTTACAAAGACAAGGAGTTTGTCTTATCTCGGGCAAAGTATCTTAAAGGAACTGATTTCGCTGTGGCATGCGATTTCCCGAAAGAAATCGTCGACAAGAGAAAAGCACTTGTCCCTATTCTTAAAGACGCAAAGAAGAGAGGTCAAGACGCAAAACTCATCTTCGACAAACTGTACATCAATGGACAAGTATACACTCCAACCGAATCGCTATAGTCCTTCCAACGGAGCTAACGTAAGATATATTTTCTTCTCTTCTCTCTTGTTTCTCTGGGTTCCTTGCTCAGCCAAGCCCAGTTTAAAGGTTAGTTTATAGATCTCGCTAATGTTTGCTTACAGAGGTCTAGTTAAATACCGAGCAGCATGTGCTCTCTTCATGTTATGTTTAGTCCCCACGTTCGAGTCACCCCGTTTATATAGTTTAACTTTAATTTCGCATTTTATTTCATTGTTTATAATGTGTTTGCTGTGTTTGTTGACAGTTCAAAATCGCTATTTAGCATCTTTCTCAATGAATCACATGGAATCTCTGCTGCAAAAAACCCATGACTGTTCCTTTTAGACTCTCCTTTTGTTCTTTGAATGTAAGAGGTTTAAACCAAGCTAGAAAGAGGCGGCGGGTGTTCAGATGGCTTCATAACCAAAAATTCGACGTCGCTTTTTTACAAGAAACCTATTCATCCAAAAGTGTCGAAGAAATATGGAAAGCTGAATGGGGAGGGAAAATTTATTATAGCCACGGTACCACGCATTCAAAAGGTGTGATGGTATTGTTCAAGCCAAATTTAGATTTTGAAATCGAAAGCGCCATCGCTGACAAGAAAGGTCGGTATCTGTTGCTAAAAACCAACATGTTTGAATCGTCCTTCTTGCTAAGCAATATTTACGCGCCAAATGACATTACCGCTCAGACAGCGTTTTTTCGTAACCTTGACAACATTCTTTCACCGTATGCAGATTCACAAATCATCTTGGGAGGCGACTTGAATTGCTCATTAGCACCTATAGATAAAACAGGTGGAGCTCCGGTTCAAAAGAAACAAAAAGTCATTGATGAGATTGAAGGCTTAGTCGGACGATTCAAACTTCAAGACATTTGGAGAGATCAACATCCCAACAAAAAACAATACACATGGCGCGATAATTCCTTGAAAGTGCAATGTCGTTTGGATTACTGGCTTGTTTCGAAAGAATTGCCGTCTGCCATTGATATAAACATCATCAACCCCACAATATCCGATCACAGCGCTATCGCTTTTATTTTACAATCCAAAGAATATGCTAAACGGGGACCCGGGTTTTGGAAAATTAACAACTCGTTGTTAAAAGACGCAAACTTCATTAATGAGCTCAAAAGCAAAATACCCGAATACAAAAATAAACACAGCTATCTCGCTGACAAAGGCCTGTACTGGGACATGCTCAAAATGGAGATAAGAGGATTTTGCGTCCAATATTCAAAAAGGAAAAATAGAATAAAAAGAAATAAGGAACGCGACCTTCAAAAAGAAATTGACGACATGATGACCTTACTGCAATCAAATAGATCAAAAGAAAACATTGCGAAGCTTTACCAATTAAGAGCCCAACTCAACCAGATTGCTGAATACAAAACTGAAGGTGCAATGATTAGAAGCAGAATACGTTGGCATGAACAAGGGGAGAAAAACACCAAATACTTTTTAAATCTCGAAAAAAGGAGGTTCACAAAAACACATATAACTAGGCTTAAAACGGACGAAGAAAAGGAAACTACCTGTGAAAATGAGATTTTAGAAATGCAAAGAGCATTTTATGAAAATTTGTATGCAAAGGCCCCTTGCAATAGTGACACACATAATGCCTTCCTACAAGACCCTAACCTGGTTAAGTTAGAAGAGCACGACCTGCACGAGCTTGAACAGCTTTTATCTAAAAGCGAGTGTTTCAATGTCCTCAAACAGTGTGCTAAAAACAAATGCCCAGGCAGTGATGGCCTCTCGGTTGAGTTTTATTTGCACTTCTGGCATCTACTCGGCGAAGAAATGGTAGAAAGTTTTAATTACGCCCATAAATTAGGAAAACTAAACATCACTCAAAGACAAGGTATAATAAAGGTCATACCAAAAAAACGAAAGAACCGGCTGTATTTAGAAAATTGGAGACCATTAACGTTACTTAATGTTGATTATAAAATAGCAACAAAATCAATAGCTCACAGAATCGCTAAAGTCCTTCCCAAATTAATAAATGAAGACCAAACTGGCTATGTCAAGGGCCGCTACATAGGACAGAATATTAGACTCATCAATGACATCATGAAGATAACTGAGCTGGAAAACATTCCCGGCATGGCGATTTTTATTGACTTTAAAAAAGCCTTCGACACCGTTGACTGGAACTTCCTTTTTAAGACCTTGGAGGCTTTAAATTTCGGCCCTCAGTTACAACAGTGGATTCGAACCTTTTATGCTGACTGTTCAAGCTGTGTAACAAATAATGGTTACGCCTCCGCTTTCTTTAATCTACAAAGAGGTGTTCGCCAAGGGTGCCCACTTTCTGGCTCCCTGTTTGTGCTCTGCGCCGAAATTCTTGCTAACGCAATAAGGTCTAATGCAGGTATCCAAGGAATCAATATTTACGGAAAAGAATTCAAAATTTCACAATACGCAGACGATACCACTGTTTTTGTTTCCGATATTAGATCTGCCCAAAATTTATTCCAACTGCTCAATGCCTTTCAAAACTGCTCAGGTCTCGAAGTAAACAAAAGTAAAACAGAGGGCATGTGGCTGGGCGCAAACAAAAACAACTTGGAGGAACCTCTAGACATAACATGGCCAAAAGATCCCATACTTGCGCTCGGTATACACTTCTCCTATGATGAAGAGGCTGCCTTTCAAAAGAACTTCGAACAGAAATTGTCTTCAATGACTTCCCTACTTAACCTGTGGTACCCTAGAAACTTAACTCTACATGGCCGTATTGTCATCCTAAAAGCACTAGCCCTTTCCAAACTTATTTATAACACCGCTGTCCTCCCTGTTACATCTACTTTCATTCAAAATGTTAATAAAGTTATATCCCAATTCTTATGGCGCAAGAAAAACCCAAAGATAAAGCAAACCACAATGATTGGACCGAGAGCAAAAGGAGGTCTTGGAATGCCTGATTTTGATGCAATAAACAACGCTCTCAAAGCGACCTGGATCCGAAGACTTGATAACGGTTACCCTTCCGCGAGCTGGACGCATATCCCTGTTACCATGTTAGAAAAATGTGGTGGCAAATTTCTCCTTAAGTGCAATTTTGATCTCAAAAATCTCAATGTAAGAATTCCTCTCAAATTTTACGAGAAAGCCTTGTTGGCTTGGCAGTCAATCAATTTTTTTACTCCGTCCTCAGAAGAGGAAATACTTGATGAAATTCTTTGGAACAATAGATTCATCAGGATTGGTAAGTACTCAGTGTACTACAAAGAATGGCATGAAGCGGGTGTAGAAAAAATTAGAGATATCTTCAACGGTGACACATTTACACCTTACCGAGATTTCTGCTCTCACTTTGCCCTTAAAACTAACTTTCTAACCTATTACGGTTTATGCCAAGCAATTCCATCTAACTGGATTAAAACTTTGAAAGGCAAATTACAGCCGCATTCGAAGGAACCTACAAACATGGATAGAATTCCCCTTGAAAAGCTCTCTTGCAAACTTGCTACTAACTACCTTCTTGAAAAGAAGTTCGTTTCTGCCACCGCCGAAAAAAGACTGAAAAGAGCTAAATTAAACGACCAGCAAATTTATCAAACGTACATGATGCCTTTCAAGGCCACTAAAGATATTCAACTCTCGATGTTTCAGTTCAAGATTGTACACCATATTTTACCCACCAATGCTGCATTACATAAATTCGGTATTAAAGAGCACGACCGCTGTCATTTATGTGCTGAAAAGCAAACAATTACACATCTCTTCGTAACTTGCCCCAACGTCCAGCTGTTTTGGACAGAGTTTACTGATTGGTGGTACAGAAAAAAACAATACTGTAATCACGCTCTCTGAAGCACAAATACTTTACGGCATCACAGACACCGTGCCTCTGTGTCTCGGTTTAAACCTCTGTACAATAATTGCAAAATATTATATTTACACCGCTTCAAAAAATGAGGAAGATTATTTCTTAGACGCTTTCTTGGCTATCCTTAAAAACAAAATAGAAATAGAAACTAGCAGAGCAAAGGTGCAAGTTAAACTGTAAATATAGCTATATATACTGTAAATTGTCGCTTTTTTGTCATTTTGTTTTTGTTTTGTTTTTTTGTTTGTTTTTGTTTGTTTTGTTTTTGTTTTTGCAGTTTTCACTAGTTCTAGTAACCGTAGTAAAAGTTTGTAGTAATTGTCCGCGATTAAAAAGTAGTGTAACGTAAGCGGTTTAAATAATACTGTTGTTTATTCAAGCATTGTAATTAGAGCAAGTTGTAATTAGCGTAAGTAGCTGTATTGTTGTAGTTTTATATGTAGTTTTTTGTAATTAATAATGTAAGTATGCGTGCTGTAAAAAATAGATAATTAAAAAAAAAAAAAAAAAAAAAAAAATCCATAGAAAATTGAAAAAGAAAAAAAAAAAAGAAACTGCCCCGGAGAGATTTTTTTAACTTTGCAAAAAGTTGTATCTTAACATGTCAATCATTATTCAATAATAAAAATTAGTACCCAGTGGATACAGGAGTCTAATGCGTCATGGATTGTTATTGCGGTTGAAATATGTTGAAGTAGTTTCGGTATTTACGGCATAGAGCAAGAGGTGTAGCAGAGGTTTGGTAGTAAGAGTGGTTCAGAAGAAGTCGATAATATTTGTTCTCTTAAGTATATATAGTTATATCAGGAGCCATAATGGGAGGAGACCGTAAGCGCGACATCCACGCACCCTATGATACGAGACAATTTTTATATTTTTAGAACAGGCAGACACGCGCGGATGCGTGGGTTCTCGCGTCGATGTTGCCGGAGTTGCGTGACTAGTATCATGTGATTCGCGGGTAAATCTGCCGCAAAAGACTCTGTGTTTAAACTTGAGAACGAAAAATAAATCAGTCGTTCTGTGAACCATAAATTTTGTACGGACGCTATTTATACATTAGGCTGTGCAGCTTCCGTATCGTGCTTAATTCATCTCCTGGATTTTTTGTCAGTTAAGCACAGGACTAATCTAGAGAAGTTTTCTCAGTAAGATAATTCACCATGACTTGTTTACATTTGGATTGTACTTTGGTTAAGATGGCCCGCGGCTATTTCTGGGGAACGGAGGTGCTCTTTTCTAAACCAAGCTTTGGGCATGTAAACCTCACCCGATTTTTCTGATTTTTAGCAATCGAAAAAAACAAATGTTCAAATTTTATAAAGCGCTTTTGAAAAAATATATTTATGAAAAAAAAACGCGAATATTTTCTAAACGGGACGATAGATTTTTTCTTATCAAAGTCAACAAGTTCAAATTATCCAATTTTTAGTGTAAGCAAGTTTCAACGAAATCGGCTGAGTAGAAATTGCTGCACAGTTGACTGTTGAACTTTCGCTTTAAAAATATTATGCTCGTGTATAATTGGGAGCTACAACAACGTTCAAGCTATGCTAAGACAGTAAGATCCCATAGATTATTTGAAAGCTTAATGCCAACTTAAACGTTGCTGAAAAGTATGGAAAGATCGGAAACTCCTAGCAAAAGTTGTAAACAAATGAGGAGGAAGAGGTTTACGGTGCGGAAATTAGAATTAAAAAAAACTACGGATTTTTTTTTCTTATATTTTTAAGTATGAGAAAATACAGTTTATATGCAAACGGCTTTGTCTACTTTCGTGAATCTAGTCTCGATGAAATGCGTCGAATTTTGCTTGCCAAGATAGCTACTCCGCGTCTTCCATTTGAAAACCCTCGGGTAACAGTAAATCATTCAAACTTGCCGCATTCTCAAGATTATTTAGCACCTGGAATTGAACATGGCACGCCACATACCCCATTCATTGCTAAATAAAATGCATGAATACAAAGCTCAGCCGCAATTTTAACCGTGTCATGTTTATTTCCAGGTGCTAAATAATCTTGAGAATGCGGGTAGTGTGAATAATTTACTGTAACAAGAGCGTTTTCAAAGCGCTCCAAAATTGAAGACGAAAGGTAGCTATCTTGGCGAGCCAAAGTCGAATCGGTTTCATCGAGACTAGACACACGAAACTAGATAAAGCCGTTTGCACATATGCTGCATTTTTTCATACTTGAAAATAAATGAAGAAAAATAGGTAGATTTTTTTAATTCGAAAAAAATGAATCCCCTTCTGCTTCATTTGTTTACAACTTTTGCTGGAAGTTTCCGATCTTTCCACACTTTTCAACAATGTTTCAGCTGCACTGCGAATTATAATGCAGGATACTAAAAGAAATATTTTGGAGCAGCATTAGTCGGATAAGTGACTTAAATGAAAATATTTTCATTCTGCAATATATATGTAATTTTATATGATATGAAAGTCACATGTAACTTACAACAAAGCATCAAGAAAAGGTCGAAATGGCGTATACAATCGTATTTCGGCAAAAATATGTTTTCATCCTTTTTTGCTGTCATTCTGTATTCTTTGGTTGCCCATATCGCTGCGCTGTGAAACGTTTAGAAAATTGTCTTGACCGCTGTGTGATTCCTCGTACGACATGTTTAACGAGTCTTCGCGACTGGATTTGTCCGAAAAAAATACTACTGCAGACATCCGAATCACTTGAATCATCCTCACTTTCATGGCTACATTCAAAGAAGTGCTCAAGGAGACCTTGACGTAAATTAGGAGTAGAAACTGATGAAAGAAAGCCAGTGTTTGCTTCACTTGCAGAGGTTATTTTGGACGCCATTTTGTTTATATTTCTCCGCGCGACGTCCTCGCGAAATCCTCGCGGCAGTACGCGCGCGCGCCTCGCGGGATGACACGATTTGTTCTAAAAATAGAAATTTTGACCCATATCATAGGGACAAGGCCAGATCTCGCGCTTACGGTCTCCTACCATTATGGCTCCTGGTTATATATAATTTTAAAAGAATAAAATTCAGTTCTCCATCAAGCTATCCATACATGCATAAATACAGACAAACAGAATACATAAAGTAATGTAAAAAATAAAGAAATATATTGCGCCAAATCCACTAATTGCCCATGACGCTTTACAATAAAATATTAAAGAGATAAGGAAAAATTAGCTAGAAACTCTAAAAAACATTATTAAAAGATAAGTTAAAATGTATCTAAAAATTAAAAAAGTTTTAAATGTCTTTTAAAAATGTCAACGGAAACACTAGATCTTAGGTCGAGTGGAATCGTGTTCCATAGTCTCGGCGCTGCCACAGCAAACGCTCTCTCTCTCTCTCCATATGTCTTTAGTGGAGCTTTAGGAGTCGCCAGAAGGTAATGGGAAGAGGATCTTAATGTTCGTTGAGAGGTGTGATAATTAAGTAAGTCTTTGATGTAGCATGGCACTTCTATACTGAGAACATTATACACCAACTGTACAAAAGCTATCCTGTCTAGGCTTCAAGGAAATAAAGCGACTGCTTGAATTACCACCGCCAAATGCGCAAAAATCGAAAACCGCTAGTCTCCTTCGCAGACGCTCTTTTGGCTCGTCACGCAATCTGTTTTCCCCCAATCAATCTGTTCTCGAGCCAAAAGAACGTCTGCGTAGGAGGCTAAAAACCGCGAGATCGAGTTATGATTTCCCGCAACTGCGCAATAATTCCTTGAACGTAAACCGCCAGATGAATACCAATTTACCCGAAAACCGACACAGCTTTAAATTTGCTTAAACCGCCAGACTGCCAGAGTATAATGGACCCTCCGTGAACACATGAAGACACGTTTAGCGAGCCCATCCGGATCGCCGTTACCGCGAGCACTTTATAGACAACTGTCTTTGCGCTGGTTGTTCTATTCTGTGCAGCATACACTCTGCTGACGAGGCCCAGCCAGGTCGAAACAGCTGTCCAGAGTTTGCATTTTTGACTTTCTGTTTGAACTCTATCATATCGTTGTCACGTTACGTTTTTTTTTTATTTCTACGTAGTTTCAGCCTTGCAGTTAGGGTCTTCTACATACTGTTCTGCTCTTGATAAACTAGCATTTCCCAAAAATATATAACACCAAACGTGAAAGATAATCGCTCAAAGACACTGAATAGGCCAGATTATGTAGATCCATAAGTCAAATAAGACAAGACGGTAGAAAGTTGGAATATCTGTAGAAATTTGTAACTTTTTGTGTGAAATAGAAATAGTTTCTCGCAATCTGATTTGACATAATCCTAAGTATGGACCAACGCCAAATGCATGAACCTTTAAATACCAAGAACCCTGGACCTCTAGGATTACAGAAGCTCACGTGAACGTTACGGTATAATCAGTGTATGATTTTTTCATAAAAATCAAACTGGTTGGAAAACTTTTAAACCAAAGATAAATTTAAACCACAACATATATTTTCTTTTCCATAGGCCATGCTGGTATTAGCTTTTCTGAATTATTAAATCTGAAACGCGCAAATTTAAGTTTTACCGATTTACCGAGGTATTCTGTTTAACGTTGTCATGGCAATATCGATTTTACTTATAAGTACATCTTGCCAAACGTTCAGTAACTGTTGTAGACTTCACGATCTGAATAAGGAAAGGCTGCTGAGAAGCTACTATCTAATGAAATGATTACGACTCCGTATAAGAAAATTAAATTTACTGTAATTGAAATGTCTTCGTTTACTCCATCTATTTTTTTTTCAATTCTGTCTTATTGTGCCATTTTAACTATGAGTTAATCTGCGAAGGTACGTTTACTTACCAGACGTGTTGCAAAGGCAATAACATACCGAGGAACTCAAAGAGGCAAACACGTTGGTTCTAGTGGAGGCAGTAATTGATGTGATGATTGCACTAGCACCACCCCATGAATCGGACACGAATGAAGTACTCTGTGAGCCCGTTGAAGTAGAAGAATCGGACACGAATGAAGTACTCTGTGAGCCCGTTAAAGTAGAAGAATCGGACACGAATGAAGTACTCTGTGAGCCCGTTGAAGTAGGAGAATCGGACACGAATGAAGTACTCTGTGTGCCCGTTGAAGTAGGAGAATCGGGCACGAATGAAGTACTCTGTGAGCCCGTTGAAGTAGAAGAATCGGACACGAATGAAGTTCTCTGTGAGCCCGTTGAAGTAGGAGAATCGGACACGAATGAAGTACTCTGTGTGCCCGTTGAAGTAGAAGAATCGGACACGAATGAAGTTCTCTGTGAGCCCGTTGAAGTAGAAGAATCGGACACGAATGAAGTTCTCTGTGACCCCGTTGAAGTAGAAGAACCACAGGGACAAATACACATGGAAGCGGCATGAATAATGCTGGATGAAGTTGCTAAAATGATAACAAAATGCACTTCAGCACAATTTAACGATTTTTAAACATTCACTAAAAGAAAGTTTAATTAAAGTATATCTATGTATATCCATATGCTCGAACGAAAAACGCTAAAATTAAGGATATGGTATGTTAAGTACGTGACACAGATTGTAACATGTTAAATTACATCTATATTGAACATGATTATGATCGGTTATAATTCGTGTCCTGTATCTAACATTCCGTATCTTAATTTAACGTTACTGCATCAGCAATTGATCCGCCACCTAACGTTCCATGTTTTTTTTAACAAACCTCTAGTCCTTCCTGGAGAAAATAAAAAAAGCATATACTGCCCAATACTAAACAGAAATTAATGATGAAGCACCCAAACATATTTATACACTGGAACACAAAGGTTTATGATCAGTGATTTATTGGTCTTACAAACTACCTTAGACTCTAAAATTAGAAAAAATTGCATTGTATTTTATAGGAGCTATCCACGCCATCACCAATGAACTATCAGAGTATGGAAAGCCATCACAGAGGTGTGTATACTAAATTTTATCTTGATTGTTTTTAATACTAAGGCCCTAAGGGAAAATCTTAAACTGACACTCAAAAGAGAAATATATATAAAACTCATGAAACTTGTTATTTCCTTTTTAAAACGTTGATGGCATTTAGGACGTGATAATTATAAACTGGCATACAGTACAAATCGCTAGAAAATGACGTATTTCTCCTGCTTAGGCGGATCTGTCAGATAGAACTGATGAACAGTTAACAGATAAGGAAGCCAAAGCCACGCCTTATTAAAATGCAGAAAACGCCAATCGTAGAGGAGTGTTTTCTCTATCTTTCTTGTACTTTTAAAGCGGTGTTTTAAAGATGTACTTTTAACGCAGTGTAAGTGTGGTATAGCCATGATGTATCAACAATATTGTATGGCTTTCGTATCTTTCCAGCTTGTTTACACGCTTTTTCTTCAATAAAACACACAAAAGATGAGATCTAATTTTGTAACTCAAGAATTTTGATGATCCCGAATCTATGCTACGCTATACTGTGCTGTTAGTCCAGCTGCTAACGACCAAAATTGGTTGAATTGTTCTTTTTTTTATAAAAGCATGAAACTTTGCCAGATTACTAACATCCCTGCTCCATCCAGTATGATTGCATCTGGCGTTGGTTGTCCAGTCTCTGGGGTAGCAACAGCCTTGAGAGACTTGACAAGATCTGCCTTCTGCCCTTCTCTTAGCTGACCCAGGTGAGATAGGGAGGGTGGCCACGGCTGGTTCTCGAACTTAAAAAACTCTTCCAAATCTCCATCACGACTCTGGCATGCGATGTAAAGTCTAGAGAAAAGGGCGCAGTCCTCTTTGAGAATTCCAATCTTTTCCTTATCTTTTGAGGGTACTTTCTTGCTTGAAGTGGTGAACATCGGCAACTTGTTCTTTTTGATGGTGTCTGTTACCGGCTTGCTTCTATCGATAAACCGTTCCTGAACAAATGTGCTAAATTGGGCCTCTCCGATCGAGATGACATTTTGCACCGTGTTTATGATGGTTTCGTCTGCGACATCCCTTGTGTGCACTGCTATTAGCTCTTTGCTCTTTTCACAAAAAGGATTTCCTAGTTCTTCGAGCGACGAGGCAACGTTCAAGACATCTGTTGCGAATGCGGATTGTGTAGCTGGTGTTTGTTCATGATGTTGATACTTTGTTGCTTGCGTTGAATCTTCAAATTCTTTGGTCGTACGTGCTACTTCTGGCCCACCTACCATCCACCTTCTGAGTGCTGCAGGGTTCTCTGTCAACCCAACTGCTCCCCCCTCTCCCTTTACTTCAGAATTTAGCTGCTCATGGGCATGATCAAGTGCGATGGAGGAGAACAGCCTTTCCGTCTTGTGTACCACAAATGATCCATGGCAAAACTTTTGGAACACATCTCGATGTTGAACAGGAAGCTCACACGTGTCCCGAATGTGAACAGAAAGCCACTTTGCGTAATTGATCTGGTCCAGGGCAAACATCCACGGAATAATCTTGATCAGTGCATAAACATAGAGGGCGAAGTCAGCTTCTCTGAAAGCTCGAGCAAGTTGCAGACAGCAAATCTCAAAATGAAGAACTCGATCGCAGTAAAGAAACAGTGGGTACTTTTTTGACATCTCTTCTTTCCACTCATCAAACAACTTCACTGCTTGACCGTCACTTACGGTGGAGACGTATTCCTGGTAGGCCTTCTGCTGCAGAAGGTGAAGACTGGCAGCCGTCACTTGATGCGCACGCCTTGTTCTTGTAAGGTGGCTTGCAGTGAGAAACGAATTGGCCACACCTTGAGTTGCTACACCTGCGGTATATAGAACCTCCGTCCATCCGCTACCATCCATCCATTTTCCAAGTGCTTTATAGGCTGCCATTTCAATGTGAAGCCCACCAAGCATCAACACAAAATGATCTTCTCCATGGGTACCGGCGAAGCTCCACTGGATCTGCTTAGCCAGGGCAAACAAGGGCTGGTCGAAGGCAATTACTGGAATCTGAGCTGGATTCACATGGTGCACTGCAGCCCTGATGACATCCATGGAATGTTTGATCATCGCCAGCGAATGGGCGTTTTCCAAAAACATAGGAAGAAGAGTGATGATAGCAGGCTGATGGAGTGTCGAAGAAGCTTGCAAAGCACGGTACGCCGCCCAAGACACTGTATCATTTTGGTTGCGCTCTTCCCTTGAAAGCAGTTCATTAACGTTCTCGAACCAGCCTTTCTCCTCTTCTTTTCCACGATCTGATGTGATTGGATGAAATTTAATCCTCCCTGTTATCTTTGGAGCACAAAGTTCAGTTGAAGATACTGTCACAGGAGGTACATCACGGTAGCATGAAGGAAGTTGAGCCACTTTCTTAGAACTGCTGCACTGGGAGGGATCAAATGTGTCAATGTTTCTTTCATTTCCTTTTACTTCAGACGTTGGATGTTGGGCAAGAGAAATAGCAGTGCCATGGAATGAGTCTTTGGAGGTGGTCGAGCTAGGATTGTGGTCAATATTGTCCACTGCCGCTGTAGTAAACAATCCGTTTCGTAGCTTGGATGGACAAACGACTGCTTCCCTCTCATACCTTGCTGTGACACTGTTAGCGATGTCTGTAGAAATAGATAGTACCCTGTCGTAAGAGATACACATCCCAAGTTTAAAGAAGGCATCAATGAGAGATCTGTCCCTTGTTGCTCCATGGATTTTTAGAGCTACGTAGATGAGGAGGGGACACTCTTTTTCTCTTATGTGATGGTTGGTAAATGGTTCTTTTCGAACACGGACGCGTGAGATGCTGTTGAACATGAGCAGCTGTGCGATTGTAAGGGATGCCTGATTGGGAACTATGTCTGCACTTTCGGCAGCTGTTTCCTTGTTGACAGCTGAAGAACCTTTAAGAATCGTGTCAATCAGAATCTTCAGAGACACTGGAATTGCCTCCTTCTGGCAGTTTGGTTGGAACGCTCCATTGAATGTGTTCTTCATCCTTAACATGTCTCTTCTGACAATGTTTGCAGCCTTGGCCAGGTGGCATGCTTCGGAATCTTTCTCTTTTGCTCGTTTTATCATCCCTCCAATGTCCTCCTTTAAAACCAGAACGACATCTCTACCTTGGGTTACGGCTGTAAGATCTGGAAAAGCGGTTAAGATTCTCTCCTTTAATCTGGAAGTATTGATCCTTCCACAGTCAACCTCTAGCTCCTCCAGCTTTGAGGAAAATAATTTCCCCAGTTCGCTCATCTTAAACACAGGAACATCTTCATCTCCTTCTTCTAGATTCTCATCGATATAAGAAACCACCTGGGCAAAAGCAAGCTCATCTAAATCTGAGATTGTGGTTTGCGACTTTTTCAAAGTGGCCGACTTTTGATTTCTTGCCCGATTGTACAAAGAAACAAGACATGCTGTGTGGTACTTAGCTTCCAAAGCCACCATATCGCCACCCGACAACTTAGCAATCAGCTTTCCATCATTCAAGAGAACAGCGCAATCTCTAACCTTTTCATCCACTTTAAGGGTTTCCGCTTGATGAAGGTTCGATTGGTTGCCAGGTTGTTCACAGAAAAAGCAGCGATCGTTACTGCTAGCTTCTTTAGTACTAGATCTCCTTGACTCAACAGGACTACCAGCTTCATCTACTGATGCTTCAGCTAACTTTCTCTTCTTTGCACGACTTAACTTGGTGTTACTGAAACGATCTCTACAGTATTTGTGCCACAACGCCTTGTGATTAGCTAGTGTTTCCTCTATTCCTGTGCCTTCATCAAACAGGTCAATGTTTATCTCCATTGGCAACATGCCAAGAGGTTTAAATTCCTTAATATTGTTTGCGAACGACCTGTACCCGACACCACTGTCTTTTCTCTTTGAACTCAGAGGGCACTGTAAATGTTCTATCGAAGGCTTTTGACAGATGATACAATACCTCCAATCCATGCTATTTGGTTGTTTAACATCAACTAAAATGTTATGAAATTACAATGATTAATTACAATTTTTTTATCAAATGAACGAGGTTCACTCACTTCGCTGCTTAGTAGTTCAAACTTTTGTTTTGTCTTGTTTTCTTTTCTTTTTATGTACTTTCCTCAAATTATTTGCTTTTTAATTATCCGTAAATAAATCAACTGTATTCAAAAACGAAACATAAGAGCTATTTAGGTAAAAAATAGTCACTTACCTAGAATGTCTGTAAGTTCTCATGGAGGCCGCCATCTTTAAGACCGCAAGTGGCCTAGAATTTAGTTCCCAGTATCCCCTCAATTAAATAACCAGTTCATTCACAGGGCTGCCTGTCTCTCTAAGCCAGTGAAGCCAAAGCAATAAAAGATTTTTTTGATGATATACCATCACAAAATTAAAAATATTCAAACACCATGAATTAAGTATTGCCATTTAAAAAAAAAAAAAAAAAAAAAAACCTGGCGATTATTTAGAATATTATTCCTCAGACGTGGAAGGGGAGTGTGGATGCTACCCCCTTAAAGTTTTCACAACATTCTTAAAAGGGGATTAACTATATATTGCTGAAACTTTCGGTAGCTATTCATTCATCCCTTGTGGAAATTTTGAAACGTAAAACATATGTCCGTAATATTTGATGTTGTCATGGCAACGTCATAATTACAAGCAGGTCTGGCCAAAAATAGTAATTTTTAACATTTTTCTTTATTCTTTTCCAGTTTTTTTGAAACCAAAACGTATTACTTGTTTATTTTTACATTCCATAAGCATTCTGGTCTGATTTTACATTAATTTCTGTTGTTTTCTGCTTTTCTGAGATCATGGCGAAATCCAAGATGGCGGATCCAAGATGGCGGCTTTAATGACGTCATGTGGCGTCAAATGACCTCACAACCAACAAAAATTATGTTATCTTGTAGAGCAAGCTCAGGGCTTTCTACACAGTGCAAAATAATTCGGCTGCGCCTAAATAAGACGAAAACCCTGGGGAGGGGTTTCATACACCCCCGTTGTACCACAGTTGGGATATGAATTTACTTGTACGTCCGAGGACCTATTTTACCATGGTTTTTCTGAGTGAAGGTGCCTATTCTTTAAGTTATTGCCTAATACATTTTAGGAACATTACAAGATAACTGTTGTTGGTTTTTTCTTAATAAAAAAGTTACGAGAATCTGAATCCAGAATTGGTAATTTTTGTCGATCAAAATACCCGATAACTAGTCACGTGACTTGTCACGTGACATGTCTTACAATACGCTGAGAGGCAGAGAGCCTCTTGGTCTCATAACCATCACAAAACACTGGCTACAATTCAAAAATACGACAAATTGTCCGATTATTTGCTTGAGCCTCGTTTCCATGCAGCCGTGATTTGGGACATGCGCAGTACGGAGCTCTGGTAGCTAATTTGGGCTGGCTCCATATCTGAAAATGTTCGTCGCAGGGATGTTAGTAATCTGGCAAAGTTTCATGCTTTTATCAAAAAAAGAACAATTCGACCATTTTTTGGTCGTTAGCAGCTGGACTATGTTGTGTTGCGCTGCGCTGCGCTGCGCTGCGCTGCGCTGCGCTGTGCTGTGATGCGCTGTGCTGCGCTGTGCTGCGCTGTGATGCGCTGTGCTGCGCTGTGCTTCGCTGTGCTGCGCTGTGCTGCGCTGTGCTGCGCTGTGCTGCGCTGTGCTGCGCTGTGCTGCGCTGTGCTGCGCTGTGCTGCGCTGTGCTGCGCTGTGCTGCGCTGTGCTGCGCTGTGCTGCGCTGTGCTGCGCTGTGCTGCGCTGTGCTGCGCTGTGCTGCGCTGTGCTGCGCTGTTTGATATATTCCAATAAACCTGATCTTAATCGGTTGTGTGCTATTACGTAAATACGACAGTTTAGGGTGCACTCGCCTATTATCTTCTGGACACTTGTACCACTAAACTGACAGACACAAGAAACCCTAGGACTCACCTTTCGAAATGTTCTGACTCACGGACGAATACGAACTTTCAGTTGGACTTGTAGACAAGGAAGAGTTTTCACTGGTCGATGTCACAATTGCCGAGGAACTTGTCGACAAAGATGGAGTCGAGCCGCTTTGGGACTGTGGTTCGCTTGCACTGACTGATGTAGATCCGTTCGAGGACACCGTCATGCTTTGGCCAATACTCGCTGAAACAGCTGAAAAATGCAGACTTTATGAGGGTTTGGACTCTTGGTTATAAACACTACGTGTGTACATTTACTTTATCGCAGTATTGAAATTTATTAGCTGATAATGGACTAAAAATAATGCCTTCTACTCTGCCACCATACGACGAAATTCGAATAAAGTGATACACATTAGTAAAAAAATGTCCTAAACGTTTATATTAACGGTTATATTTTACATAACTGAAGCAATACCAATTCATGGTCCTCTTGCAAGTTGGCTTAATGAAAGAGAATTGATTGCACTGACTGATGGAAAGAAAGTTCAGAACTCACTCGTTGAGGCGGAAATGCTCTGACTCACGGACGGAGAAATACTTGTAGAAGCAAGACCACTATCACTGGCCACTTGCGTACTTGTGGACGACGCTGTTGTAAGAGATGGAGTTGGGCTTTGTGTCTGTGAGAAGGAATCAATGACCACTTGTGCACTCGAGGACGACGCTGTTGTAAGAGAAGGAGTTGGGCTTTCGGTCAGTGAGGAGAAACTGCTCTCACTGGCAATGTGTGCACTTTCTGACGACGTTGTTATAAAAGACGGAGTTGGGCTTTGTGTCTGTGAGAAGGAATCGCTCTTGCTGACAACTTGTCCACTTGCTGACGAACTTGCCGACAAAGACGAAGTTGGAGTTTGGGTCGGCGAGACAATCACCGATCCAGTACTGGCTGATGAAGACGCTGTTGAAGACGTCGACTCGCTTGACGCGTTACCCTGAGATGCTGGAAGAGAAGACAGACCATGTGAGGTTTGAACTAACAGTAAAAGGACACTGCACACTCGTAAGTGAGCCGTGATTGGATGTGTAATGCGTTAACACTTGCACGAGCGAGATTAAAACAAGTAAATTAAAGGCCTGGCCAAACGGAGACGCAAGTAGACTCAAGTAGACGCAAGTTGTCTCCTTATGTCTCCGTGAAAGGTTGGCTGACTTTGCCTGTGACTTTTGATCGTGATAAACAACGAATAGTCGGAATCTTACCCAACATAAATAAATATCTAATCAATTTTTTTTCTATAACAGAAATGTCATGGAATGCAATTCAAAACTAAATCTAAAATTGTTTCCGTTTAGATGCTGACCTAATCTGATTATAATAATTTCAAAAATAGCAAAATACGAATCTAGCCAGAAGTGGGGCAATGTTGGCCAACTAAATCGTTATTTTTACAGGTGTAAATGATGTAATTGTTTCGCTATGTTTCAATATTTGTAGAACATTCACTCTCATTGTAACTACTTCAGTGTCGTGATCCTGGAATGGAGATATTGAATCTCAAAAGATATCTGACAACAGGAATTACAGAGTTTGACAGAATAAAGCTAGAAACCGAAACACATCGTAATTGATTTTTTGGCTAAGATTGATATATCTTTCATTGATTGTATTGCACCCTTTCCACCTTAAAGTATGATTAACTTTTGGTTAATCAACAGCCGGTTGCGGTTCTATGTGTGAATAGGGATATAAAATCGTATAGTTCTCTGTTACATGGTGGAAGCTGGACTAGAAATACTCCTATTCGCTTCATGCTACGGAAACCGGGATAAGCTCCGGCCTGATGGGCCACTATATCTTGATCAGTGATAGTAATAACAATAATACTACCAAACGATAGTGCTAAGTGATGATATCTAACAATAACGTAATTACAAAAGAGCCAAAACACAAACATATACAGCTATTTCGGGGAAGGTAGTCGAGAAAAGCACCAAAGTGCACGCGACAAGACCGAAAGGTGGTCTGGGTATTCACTGCAGTTTTGCATATTGGCCTAGAGGAAATGTACAAGTTTGTATTTTTGCACGTGAAGAATTCGTTTTTCTTCTCAGGAGGCCTATATTTCTAGATTTACTTTAACTGTCCCATGTCTTTGAATAAGGAAAATTCTTCTAAAATTCAGAGTGGCTAAGAAAACATGCAAATTCGCGTTTTCTATATGGCTTCTTGTTTCAAAGCATATGCACTGTCCGCACCTTTGAGCCGAAAATGCTTTTCCTGATGCCTTTAAAATTGATATAACGGTTTCTGTGAATATTACCAAAATCAAATTTCCGGAAAATAGTTTGACATCGACCGGAGTCCTACAAAAACCATAAAATTTGCTCCATGCTTTGCTTCGATTAACTATCACCTCTAACAACGGTGAATGCCATCGCCTCGTTAGAATTTGCCTGAAACGTCAGCCCGGGAACGTCAGTCACCTCCCGCATTCAGCTCAAAACATTCCAGGTTAGCTACCGGTTTAACATAGCCATACATGTCTTGTAAAAACATGTCCAGGCTCGCGCCTCGTTTTGACTCAGATAGCACCTGTCAGGTTGCCTTCAGTATAGTTATTACTCACCAAGGTCAAACCAGCAAATGATATTGAACTCCGTACTTCCGGTAGAGTTTGTGATGATTTCGTTGTGATGAAAGGACTTCACTCCGTCTGAAGAGATAACGACCGTAGTCCCACATGTCCCCAGGGGAATGTTGAAGTTAATCGAGGCATTACTAAAACTTGGAAGGCAGCTGCTGTTTCTCAGGCGTAGATCGTTCGGGTCCGTGAACCCAGTGTGAATGCTTCGATCGATTTCTACATGAATATCGCTCTCATTGCACGCGACAGTCACGCCCTCTGGCGAAAGAGGAACAATACCATTTGTTTTATAAATTTTCAAAAACCTTGAATAAAATAATTACCATGCTGTGATTCCAAAGCAACAGCCGTGAGCTGGGAGCTCATTACTTTCTTGGCGATAAGTTAAATCAAATTTTTGCGCATGAGTACAGTCCTGTAATATTGTTCAACAATCGCCATCAGTTTTCGCAATTCTCTCAGCGGATCCCCAACTCGAGTTTTGCAGCCGACAAGGAAATGCAACCGTGACACTGAGGTTGCATGAACAGATGAATTAAACCATTTGAAAAAGGGTTGAAATACTCTGAGTTAAGACGGTCAGTTTAGAAAACATTGAAAGTTATGCCTTTGGGCCCCTCCCCCCCCCCCCCCCCCCCCCCCCATCACCTTTAATCAGTTGAGCAATTACTTGGAGAGAGAAGGGGTTTAAAAAACTGTTTTGTTTAGTTTTTCTTCATTTAAGTCACATTTTTAAGGGAAACTTGTCAGTGTTTTAACGCGGCATTCAAAATAAAACGAACCACATGGTCATAGAAAAAGAGCACCTGTTTACGTTTTGATGTTTTGTTGACAGCTGGCCGTGAAAATGGCTTGACTAGGCCCCTTTTAGATCGGAACTTCTTTGTTAAATATTTTAAATAGCGGTTCTTTTACTCACAAATAATGATCGTGTAGATAATTAACTTATTTATACCTGGTGTACCATAGACCTCCACTCTTAAACATATTGACGCGGAAGTTGGTTTAAATCGGAGATGACGTGCTGTTATGTTAGGTGTCAGTTCATGGAAGTCAGCAGTATCACCGTCAGCGGCACTTCCGTCAAATTGCTCAGTGAGAAAATACAGAAATTGCAGTGACTTAATGGAACATTAGTTACAAAACACAAGGGTTTACATATCCCAAGTGTATCCCGGTGTTTATGCACAGACTGCGGGCTGATAATGCTGTCAATGGAATTATTTCTTTTTGATTGATTGATTGTTTTTTGTTTTGTTTTTTGTTTTTTTTTGTTTTTGCTTGGCTGTTTGTTTGTTTTCTCTTATTTTGTGCTGTTGTACACGGTAAAAATATAAATAAAACAATTTCTTAGCCTGAAAATTTATCATCTTGTAAATTCAGAGTTAACAAAAAGCAAAATAATAACTGGGAAGCTCCGCTTTTAGGCTTGGTTAAATGACAAATAAAGAAAGATGGTAAATTTAAGCTTGGTAATGAAGTATGAAAGAGAGACGTCTTTATCATGTTGCGTGCGTGAGACAAAGAAAAAAATCCCCGACGGGAATCGTACCCGTGACTTCCCAAACAGCGGGGGGAGGGGGAGGGGGAGGGGGACGCTCCATCTACTGAGCTAAGAAAAGTCATGGTGAGCAAGGCTATTTACTAGGTTCGTATATGACACGCAGCATCGGCAGTGCCGATAGCACTAGGGTTGGTGGCATGTTATCACCATTAACTGAAAATATTTTGAATGTTTTCATATGATGTAGTGTTGTACACCCTTAGGAGGGAAAAAGAGTAAGAAGGTGCGTCTTAAACGAAGTGTTTCAAGCTGAGTAAGTGTTATCCAAAACAAGAATTTCTGGATAATTATAAAGCCGAATTGAGTAACGGGAATTAGAGTTGCTGAGAACGAAGAAGCAAATAAAGAAATTCGGCCGTAGGATATTACCTGATTTGAATTGTAGACAGTGAATGCCGGCGATTCATCATCAGTGGAAGTGCTGAGTGTAAAATTTGTAACTATACTGGCCCCAGGTTCCCCTTGCACTTCAACGGCGCAAACAGTGTAGTTTTGTCCCAGGTCTATCTGAAGATATGGATTCGCGTCTGCTGGGTCTGGACACCACGCCTTCGTTCCGTGCAAACGACCAAATTCAGGAAGAAAATCGGATCCATTGTTAGTACTATTGGTCATTTGATCGTCAGGAATGACCTTTAATTCATCACGAACTCCAACGTTGGTGTCGCTGCATAAGCCTGTAAACGAGCAGAAATGCTTTAAAAGGATACCCTGCCTTATCAAGTATTACCTGATTATGATGTAAAACATGTAGGTAATGAATGATAGAAGGCGGATATATTAATTATTGGAAAATTAATACAAACAAGAAGTAGACACAGCAAGTGGTATGGACAAACTCAGAGACACGAAGCAGAAGCACGGTATAATTTTTAAGGTATGGAATAACCCAACGGTATCCCAGAGATACTAATAACAAACACACTGTAATTTTTTTTTTCGTTATACCACTCATGTCCAATACTGTCGACCTGATTCCTCCCGAAAAGAGAACTTGTCGTTCGGAAAAATACATCTCATTAGCTATTAGCTTGATATAAAGCCTGTCGGATCGAACACGTGGATGTTGTCGAACGGAAAATAGAATCTCATTGGTGACAACAGAACCGGCAGTCCAACGTTCTCGATTCGTTCGCAGGCTACTATAGCGAAAGCACTGTGAAAGAGGACATAAGCACACGAATATTCCTCCTTCTTAAAACACCAAAGGTAATATAAAGTCAAACATAGCATGGTCATTTACGCCGCTATAATGAAGCACGGTGAAAGAGGACATAAACACATGAATATTCGTCGTTCTAAAAACACCAAAGGTAGTATAAAGCCAAACAAAGTATGGTCATTCCCGCCACTATAATTAAAAAGCACGGTGAAAGAGGACATAAATACATAAATATTCTTCGTTCTTAAAACACCAAAGGTAGTATAAAGCCAATAATAGCATGGTCATTTACGCCACTATAGCAGAAGCGCGGTAGAAGAGGACATAAACAGATGAAATTTCACTAGTGACGTCCGATTTTCAACAATTTCAGAACTGATTGTGCGCCTACATGGGTGATGAACTTTTAATATGCGTGGTTAGATTAAATTAATTCTAAATGGACAAAGTGTCCTTTTCAAGTAGTTCCCAAAACTGAATATAAGGAACTTCGAAATAGAATCACCACCCCACCAGCTGCTCAACAGAATTTTAATGCTCGTTTTATAACCACACGTTATTAGCTGCAAAACAATATTTATATTCATTTAAAAAGAAACAACAAATTTTTACCTTTAATTCGAGTATTTAATTCTAAAATTAAAGTGATTTACCAACTCGAAACAATGATTGCAAAATCAAATAACAAATTATCAGCTCATAATAAGAAATGGAGAAAATACAAAACAAATTAATATACAATCCTGCGCCGTTGCTGCGACATATTAGCATAATTAGTTGTAACATGTTAATAGATAACGAACCGGAGTGTGTGTGTGTGTGTATGTAAACCTTTGTATTTATTTATAGCCTCTTTTGTTTCATTAAAAGTCATTAAAATATATGTGCCTTTGAATTTCCTTCAAATAGGCAGAGTGTTGTATATTAACAAGTTTGTTTATTGCTTTCAATTGGTTTCCTTTTAGCTTGTTTTAGATGCTTCTTCTTTATTCCAGATTAAACATGATTCTGCAACCCATTAGAGCGTTGACAGTATTCAGTTAGTATTTTAATGATCCAGCATCCAGAAGGGCTTTTATCAGACATTTAGGCAAGTCTGTCAAGGTTAAGTTCAATTCAAAATTTATGGGGGGCGGGCTTTGCCACGAGGGAGGCTTTGATTTTCATTTAATTACAAAATGGGGTACAAAAGTTGACAAGTCTGTCCATGAGTTTACAACTGATGATAAATAGAAGTGGAGTGTTAGTGAAGTATGTGTCAGAGTTTAGTACGACTAGCAACGATTCATGGGTTTCTGAGGTATTTGACTATTACAATGCTTTGGCTTCGTTTGCATTAAAGTTGGCCGATTGTGTCTGTGTCTGACTTTTGACGGTGTTAAACAACGATTGACCGCAGTCTTATCTAACATTAAAATCAAAATTTATTAATCTGAAAACGTTTGTATAACAGGAATCTAACGTTAGACAAATCAGAATTAAATCTAAAATTGTTCCGATAATACTAGCCTAATCTGATTATACATTATACTTTCGTAATCAGTTTTCCAAAAATAGCAAAATTAGAATCTAGAACTGGGGTTATGTTGCTCAGCTAAACGGTGATTTTTATTGTAATTGTTTCGCTATGTTTTAATATTTGTAGCACATTCAGCGCAATGCGAAGAGCGAGTATTCTGTTAGCATTTTATTAACGAAAGATACCGGCGTTCTCTGTACGAGCAAGATGAAAATGGATAATTTTCGCTTAGTTTCGTGACTGAAAGGACGCTAATTGCCGTATTTCAAACTTTGCCCAATTTCGAAAAAAAAATAAAATGCTGCCGAAACTTTTGACTCTATTATCGAAAATACTTCACTATAGAGGTTATGTGGGCAAAATATGAAGGAATTCGAAATTTCACGAGTGACGTCCGATTTTCAACAATTTCAGAACTGATTGTGCGCCTACATGGGTGATGAACTTTTAATATGCGTGTTGAGATTAAATTAATTCTAAAATGGACAAAGCGTTCTTTTTAAGTAGTTTCCGAAACTGTATATAAGGAAACTTCGAAATAGAATCACCACCCTCCAACTGCTCAAAAGAATTTTAATGCTCGTTTTATAACCACACGTTATTCTTGGTTTTCATGTTACGTCATAAAATTTTGATATCAACTTTCAATAGGCCTGCTAAACTTTCGATGCCACTATGTGTAAGATGAACTAAAAATATATCTTTCTGCAAATTTCCAGCTTGGTTGTGCCCTTCGTTTTTAAAACAGAGCATTTTGAATATTCCAGTTCTCCGCCGTATGTGATATCAAGCTGAGTGCCGTGACAAAGTTGTTTTGATTCACCAAAGGCCTTTCCTTTCCATCTTTGCAGATTAAATATTGCCAATGTACTAACTGCTGTTTATGTAAAAGTACATTAGATCATGAGCCAAAAGTAGTCGCTTTTAATAGCAAAAGTAAGTTCCAGATGGTTTCTCTGACATCACGGCGGCCATATTTGTGTCCCTCGGAAGGACACAAATATGGCGTCTCCATACTGAGCCTTATAAATTTGCGTGGAAAGTTTCGGCGAATAACTCGCAAACGGTGCACCGCACAGACCTGAAACTCGGACAAATTGTTTATCTATTTATCTTCTACAATATCTGAAATTCATAGCTTCTGTCGTTGAATGGTTTCGATTTTATTGTTTTATTGCGTGACAGTGAAAACCGACAATTAGTTGCAAAACAATATTTATATTCATGCAAAAAGAAAAAAAAATTACCTTTAATAAGAGTTTTTAGTTCTAAAATTAAAATGATTTACCAACTCGAGACAATGATCGCAAAATCAAATAACAAATTATCAGCTCATAATAAGAAATAGAGAAAATACAAAACAAATTAATATACAATCCTGCGCCGTTGCTGCGACATATTAGCATAATTAGTTGTAACATGTTAACAGATAACGAACCGGAGTGTGTGTGTGTGTATAGAAACCTTTGTATTTATTTATAGTCTCTTTTGTTTCAATAAAAATCATTAAAATATATGTGTCTTCGCTGCCTTTGAATTTCCTTCAAATAGGCAGAGTGTTGTATATTAACAAGTTTGTTTATTGCTTTCAATTGGTTTCCTTTTAGCTTGATTTAGATGCTTCTTCTTTATTCCAGATTAAACACGATTCTGCAACCCATTAGAGCGTTCACAGTATTCAATTAGTATTTTAATGATCCAGCATCCAGAAGGGCTTTTATCAGACATTTAGGCAAGTCTGTCAAGGTTAAGTTCAATTCAAAATTTATGGGGGGCGGGCTTTGCCACGAGGGAGGCTTTGATTTTCATTTAATTACAAAATGGGGTACAAAAGTTGACAAGTCTGTCCATGAGTTTACAACTGATGATAAATAGAAGTGGAGTGTTAGTGAAGTATGTGTCAGAGTTTAGTACGACTAGCAACGATTCATGGGTTTCTGAGGTATTTGACTATTACAATGCTTTGGCTTCGTGACAGACGTGCCTAAATGACAGACTTGACAGACTTGCCTAAATGTCGTGATAAAAGCCGGTCTGGATGCTGGGTCATTAAAATACTAACTGAACATTGTAAACGCTCGAATGGGTTGCTGTTCCTGTCCCCTGGCGCCAAGTTGGCGCATAGGGCCAATGGGTTGCTAAATCATGCTTAATCTCGAATAAAGAAGAAGCATCTAAAACAAGCTAAAAGGAAACCAAAGCAACATAGAAAATTGTTAATATACAACACTCTGCCTATTTGAAGGAAATTCAAAGGCAGCGAAGACACATATATTTTAATAATTTTTATTGAAACAAAAAAAATAAAATAAATACCGGCAAAGGTTTCTATACACACACACACACACTCCGGTTCGTTATCTATTAACATGCTACAACTAATTATGCTAATATGTCGCAGCAACGGCGCAGGATTGTATATTAATTTGTTTTGTATTTTCTCTATTTCTTATTGTGAGCTGATAATTTGTTATTTGATTTTGCAATCATTGTTTCGAGTTGGTAAACCACTTTAATTTTAGAACTAAAAACTCTTATTAAAGGTATTTTTTTTTCTTTTTACATGAATATACATATTGTTTTGCAACTAATTGTTGGTTTGCATTTTCACGCAATAAAAAAATAAAATCGAAACCATTCAACGACAGAAGCTATGAATTTCAGATATTATAGAAGATAAATAGATAAACAATTTGTCCGGGTTTCAGGTCTCTGCGGTGCACCGTTTGTGAGTTATTCGCCGGAACTTTCCACGCAGATTTATAAGGCTCAGTATGGAGACGCCATATTTGTGTCCTTCCGAGGGACACAAATATGGCCGCCGTGATGTCAGAGAAACCATCTGGAACTTAATTTTGCTATTAATAGCGACTACCTTTGGCTCATGATCTACTTTACTTTTACATAAACAGCAGTTAGTACATTGGCAATATCCAATCTGCGAAGATGGAAAGGAAAGGCCTTTGTTGAATCAAAACAACTTTGTCACGGCACTCAGCTTGACATCACATACGGCGGAGAACTGGAATATTCAAAATGCTCTGTTTTAAAAACGAAGGGCACAACCAAGCTGGAAATTGCGAGAAAGATATATTTTTAGTTCATCTTACACCTAGTGGCATCGAAAGTTTAGCAGGCCTATTGGATTTTGATATCAAAATTTTATGACGTAACATGAAAACCAAGAATAACGTATGTTCGATTATACATTATACTTTCGTAATCAGTTTTCCAAAAATAGCAAAATTAAAATCTAGAACTGGGGCTATGTTGCTCAGCTAAACGGTGATTTTTATTGTAATCGTTTCGCTATGTTTTAATATTTGCAGAACATTCAGTGTTATTAATAATAATAATGGTCTTGTTATTACTACTTCAGTTGCTGATGCTCTGAATATGTGAATTGTACTCCGTGATTGTGGAATGGAGAAAGAGATAACTAAGTAAATGAACACAGCTGGCGTAACAGCGAGAGTTTGATAGAAAAGAGGCTGGCAACCGGAATACATAGAAATTTGTTTTGTCTCTGATTGATATATCTTTCATTAACGATATTGCACCCTTTCCACCTCACAGCGCGAAATAATTACTCTTGTTTAATCAACATGCGGCTGCTGTTAGATGTCTGAATTTTGCCGTACCTAGTTCCTTCCAAAACTAAAGATATCTGACTGCATAGTCTCCTGTGATATGGTAAAAGCTGGATCTATTTCTCAGATGTTTTTGTACGTTTTTGCGTACTATTTTTTAATGCATAAGAACCTTATGTAATAATTTCCATTTCCTCTGTTTTGGTTTGTTTCCATGATTGCCTTGACAAAGATTAATTTAAACAAGTCATTAATAAACGAGTTAGGTTGAACACCTAACCAAAAGCCAAACCATCATAGTAGATCCATTAATTTATGTGTCCTGTCGCCTTTCGTGTGCCTTTCCTTCAAAGCAAAGATCGTGCATTACAACTTGGCCCAAGTAAAAACGTTCACATATTAATTTATCTTCTGTTTGGTTTGGTTCCATTAGCCAGCCAATAATAATCTGATTAATAATCAACAATGTAATTACATGCAATCTTTGTCCCGCCTGATAACTGGCTTTCTTCATACCAGTGACAAATGATCGGCTCAGATATAAGGCGTCTGTTGTTTTCTGCTGACTAAACAGACGCACTAACAGAAAAAGAAGCATTAAAGCGGATAGTTTGTCCTGACGCATAATCCTTGTAATGTTGTGCTCTTCTTTATACTGAGACTCATAACCGGCTGCCTAAAAGAACTTGCCGAATCCCACCCCGGTTTCTACTTTGAGAGAAAAACCCGCACTCCTTTACCTTCACCCAACTTGCTCGAGCCCGGCGGGTGGCACATAATTCTAAGTATAAAAAGCGCACAAATAGGGATTATTTTGAACATGTCCACATGCACGATTTCGCTTTTCATTTTTTTTAGTTATTTTTTAGTTATTTTTTTTTATGATGTCCAAAATATCGATTGAAGAGGGTGGGAAAAACAAATCCATTATTTTGCCTTGCACTCGGTGTTACACTTTTATTTTTCAACTCGAACAAAACCATTTGGAATGATGACATTAAACAGAACTTTCGCGGAAAAAACCCTTGTAGTATTCGAAAGCCTTATATAATTGATATAGCAAACGAAACAAAAGAGGTATGGTAACTAATGAGATCGAGGTACATCGAAGTACACTAGTCATCGCGCAAAGCAACATCACGAATATGTCGAATGTTACTTCAGTACTGGGGTAGTTGCAACGAAGAGCTCGTACGTCGCTTGCTGTTGCTGAATACAAGAAAACATACATTGCTGCTGAAGTTACCACCTGTGGACTGTTTATAAAATAACATGATACACGAAGAGAGGTAACACACGACCGTGCTACGATCAGTTGTAGTTTTCATGTCCACTCCCCGGAGTTCAAGTACGACTGCTTGCATGTGTCGAGACAAACGGTCTGACGGTAAGACGCCTTCGAAACGTTTGTCGTTGAAGTATGAATGTCAGAAGTGCTAAAGAAAGGAAAATATAACTTACCCTGGTAGAAAACAAGAAGTAGAGGCACAAACCAAACTGGCCGCATACTGTTGTAGAGGGACATTGCTGTGACATTACTTTGCCGGCGTGTTGTTTAATTTCGAATTTTTTGGGATATTATCAAATCAGTCTTGCATGAATGGGTTCTTTAGTGACGCGTGATCCGTTCAGACAAATCGTGTCTACTGATTTATTCTTCTTGGCTTCTTTTGAGGAGCACTAAAATGCGATAGTACGCCTTTAAGATCCTGAAACTCCATCTCGCAGAGACAAAATCATAACATGTACACACACTATTCAAGAAATGTAGCGTGGACATGTTGCAGCGACGTACCTTTGTGTGTGCTGATCCCAGGGAAGTGGGGGGGGGGGGGGGAGACTCTCTTATGAAACAGGCGGAAATTGTGAACTAAACCCCTAAAGAAAACCAATCTGGGCATGGCTGAAGCTTGTTTAGACCCCTAAAAGATACCAAAATACTAAAGATAGAATTTATATTTCCATATTTCTTCGCGTATAGCCGTAAACGAGACCTTGACGGCTAGAAATATGGCCTTTTTGCCCGGAGTACCCTAAATGAGACCGAAATCTGAATTTTACACTCCTAAACGAGACGACTACCATCCCCGCCTGGTTCATAGCGGAGTCCCACCGAAGGGGGCGGGGGTCTTACTCATTATCCGTCTTCTGCTCGTCTTTTCTGAGTGAGAAGAAACTGACTGAGACGAATAACCAGTTGCAGTGAAAAAATCTTGCCCGTGCTCAGAGGAATTACAGGTTCCTATTTTCAATTGAATGTCACGTTAATTTCAAATAACGTTAAACAGAAATTTGGCTAAGTCTTTGTAAAAGCAAGTATAAATCCAAGATTAAAAACGACCACTGTAAGTCGTTGAATTATTGAGTTGTTTATTACAGTCGTGCCAGGTGAAGCGTGCCCCCCCTAGATCAATTTCAAGAACGCATTCATCTTGTTAAAGATAGAAGCACCGATCGATGTTCGAATCAAAATTTAGTTTGTTGAACACAGCCGGCCGATTTGAATTAAAGAGAAGGCGAGAAATTGAATCATCTAAAAAAAAGACTGTTCAAATTGGCTTTCAAACGTTGCATAACTCGTCATCAAGCGTCAAAGGTGTCAGACAACGTTTCGCACGAGCGATCATGAATAAGTTGAATTGGTAATAAAATAAATTTTCCGTAAAGATCTGTAAACCGTCCAGTTTCATGCAGTTCACAAACGCAGAACACTAGAAAAGGCAGTTAAAGACCCGGTATTGACCATTATGCCTTTCGCGCCTCTGTTATCGTTTTGGGCGACATGATAACGAGGCTGTTATTGTTTTCTGCTCGAACTCATAGAAGGAAATAGGACAAATAGGTGCTTCTGAATAGCTCTTCAACACGCACTATGGACGAGTGTGAATTGATTTCGGTTTTGTCTGAGGGAAGTGCCGTGGTAAATGCGTACGGATCAATTGTTGGAGACCAAGGAGCTAACGACTCGATTGACGTATGATGCGAAGAGGGAAATTGTCATCGATCTTCGAGTGCATCCTTAGTTTCTATCCTTATGAATACGTTTCCGTAAAACTGACCGTGGTTTCTAGTCGCTAAAATGAAAATTTCTTCGTTCCTCTGATTTTAGGACCGAGTTTGCTGTGATTGCAATGTCTGCCAGAAAGAAAGGAAGAGGGACATGCAAATATCGCGAAGAGAACATGACATGTCATGACATTTGTGCACGAGACAAAGCGAAGTGCAAAAATAAGATGACTTCACAGGTTTCTGAAACTTTTCAGCCTGTCATTGTTGTTGTTTTTCTTAACTGTTTCTTCTTTTATATATTTTAGGCAAATGTTGAAAGTGCAACTGTTGGAGAGCAAGCCACAACCCGTTTATTAGCTTTATAGCTGTTAAGTGCTACCCTCTATAAATAAAGACCTTACCTTACCTTACCTATCTGGAAGCGATGACGAGTTGCGATTTGCAACAGGAACTACAGGAAGCTCAGAACGAGATCAAAGTAAGTTCCCTGTTTTTTGTTTTGTTTGGTCGATTGTGAGAGATATTTGTTTCACTTACCTGTTGAGTAAGGTCCCAATTTGATATTTTCCGCCTTCGTAGTTTCAACCCAGATGTATTTTATGTTGTCTGACGTTGTTGCAGCTATACGAAGTGTCACTCAAGTGACCCTTTGAGGGAAATTTTGACATTTTAGCAGTCGTTTCGTACTCAAATACCTATGGTGGTCACAGAACGACAGAATCTAGTGCGGAATATTCTCATATTTGTAATAATAACTATTAGTCATAATAGAAATTTCACTGATACAAGTGTACTTCTTTCTGATAAATTGAAATTTGTTATTTACAGGAATTTGTGGCAACACTTGACTGGCTGTAAAAAGAGACGATTCTGGTCCACCTATATTGAGTATGACAAATAATATTGCAAGGCTGATCATACTACGTGAAAAGGTAAACTTTGTGAGACACCAACACGACTAGAACAGATCAATATACAGGATTGCAACCGTGGACAGCTGTTTCGTCCTTATTAGGACTCTTCAGCACGGTGAATACATGTTGCCAGTGTGAAATATACCTTTGTTGCATAAGACTTACATAGTGTTTAATCTTAGCATCAGTTAAGAAGTAGACATCCTCATAACATTAGAGTAAAAACTATTTTTGCTGATGTTATGAAGATCAGATGACATTAAAAAGATTTGTTTAACAATAGAGTCATTTTCCTTAATAATATTATTGCTTATACTGATTTACAGATTATATCAAACTACAATACTTTACTTAGGCTGACGTAATATATATGAAATGATTCATGATTATATGAACGGCGGATGTATATGAAAGTGATAAATGATCATTGCAGTGAGTTTCCAATTTTAAGCAATTGGAATAAAGGAGCCTGAGAAAATTCAGGGATGTCACTGTCTACAATAAGATCACAATTACAATTACAGCAGTTGAGTAATGATAACAATTCAATGTACAAGTAGTAATGGTTTGTCTTTTTTTTTGGGGGGGGGGGGGGGTGGGTGGGGGGCACAAATGTTTATGTTTCCGGTGCGTGAATTGATAATAAATGATTTGGAAAACGGATTTATATAATTAAATTAAGTGAACAAATCCTAAAATCCATAACGACAATTTTTACCATTCCGTAAGCAAGTAAACATGGCAGGAGTCAGTAACAGTCTTTAGACCCAGATACTGAAATGTACGTTATTCGATGCTTTGACAAGAGCTAATATTTTACGAGTCTCGCCACGAAAAACGCTAGTAAAATGTTCGCTGGTACTATCTGTCAAACCAGCGAAAAAGGGATTTATATTTCGACTGTTTCATTTCTTGTACATAACGATCTTTTTGCTGTTTTTGTCCAAAGTTCGATCACTCGACTGGTGCACATCCCGTCCCGAGTGCGAGTAAAACAATTTGTATTCTTCTCTTCTGATCGCCAGTGCAATATATACAGTGCCAACATTGAGCACCTTGACGACATTTTGCCATTATATTTTCATAATGAACACGAAACGGTTTCGCCAGTCGATCGTCATCTTTGGCAATTGACACTTCCAATTCAACTGATGATTCTTACATTAACAGTTAACAGTAAAAGTTCGTAAAAAGAGAAGATAAAAACTGTGAAGGTGATCAAGTAAGGACAATCAGTGCTTTTATGTTGTGGACGAATTGCCTCGCAACGCCATGGATTACTGAAATTACTCTCCCTCAGTATGTATCTAGCGTGTGGTTCTTGTTAGGTTGATGAACTTGTCATCAAACTGGCCTTACAACCTTCCCTGTGCTAGCTAGTGCTCATACACTTGCCTTATTGTGTCTGATTTGCAAAATTTTGCGAAGCGAGATATGAAAATAAAATAAATTAATATCGTAATTAATTCAAAAACTGCTGGTGCATGCAGGTTTCTTTTAAGTTTGGTAAGAGGTACTCTCCCAGGCGTTTCTATGCTCCAGGCTTGATGATCGGTTGTACTGTTTCATAGTTATGCCTTCTTGAAGAGAGTCCTCGAGCATGGGCTCCACTGCTTTTTTAGCTTTCTTTTTCAGACTAAAAGTAAAAGAAAAATAAAGGAATAAGTTAAAAAACACTTCTTATGCACCTTTTGAGCAAAATTACTCTTCTGCCAGTTGTAATTTAAATCCAACAACAACAAATAGCTTATTTAGTAAATAAACCCTTTCTATACATGGTGTTTCCAGTTGAAATACATTAAATAACTATGAGAGTTAAGAATAGTAAATGGCTTGAACCCAGGAGTGTCAGTTGTTCGTATAGAGTGATCGTCTGGGTGAGAGTAGTTCTGAGAAGAACTGTTGTTGGTGAAGAAGAACTGTTGTTTTTAGTCACGAACAACAGTTCTTCTCAAAACTACTCTCACCCGGACGATCACACTATACGAAGGAGAGTTAAGAATAGTAAAAAAAGGAAATACAAATATAATTGAATGGTCTAAAATTAAAAAATTAAAATAGCAGTTAGCTTGCTGATATATAAATTAGTAAATTGTTAAAAAGAAAACATACTTTATCACGGTTAATTTGTAAATAACTTACTTCGTTCATTGAGTTTAATTAAAATAATCTTTCTTGAATCATCATATAAGTTACAATGAAATAATACGTGCATTTCATTTTTAACTAAATTTAGACTGCAGTGATTACAAATTCTATTATCTTCACCAGTCTTGGGGATTTTAAATATTCCAGTTTCGATTCTTAAAGGGACAGTATCACGAGTGGTATTCTAAGTTTTTGTGTAAACTATGCTGGACTAATAAAGGTGCACAAACTGGTCAACAAAATAACCTTTAAACGACAAATGGTATAAATTCACTCTCTAAGACGCGAACAAAGCGTTATCAATGGTTTTAAAGTAATTTTCCTCCAAGTAACACTCTCAAACTTCAAAATGTCGGCCCAACGTTTTCAAGTTTTGGACCACTTCTTCCCTACCTTTCCGAAGCCACACCAGTTTTAAACAACTTCCATGATCAGTACAGTGCGTTTTAGCAAGGGTAAGCAACTATTAGTGGATGTCCAATTAATACCAACACCTTCAATGGATTTCGAAGTAGCTGACTAAATCTTGGTGAGACTGCCCCTTTAAGTTATGATTTCCTAGCCAAATAATACGTTGATGTTCAGGATTCTTTACATGATAAATGAATTAAGAGAGAACGAACGAACGAGCTACGGTCAGTATTTCTTAAAGTTTTAAAATATTAAAATGGAACATCAAAGGGAAAATATCTTACCACCAAAACGCGATTACGATAATCAAGATGATGACGACCACTCCCGCACCAATCCCTATGGCAATCCACTTCCAATCAATGCTGCTTGGCTCAACTGGTCCTGCTGTTGGTGGCGTGGTCGGCGTGGTAGGTTTGAAGACAGCTTCTATATCAGAGATGTTTGCTCCAATAGCTGTCTCAAGCACAGACTTATGAGTTGTAACAATGTCAGTCAGTGTGTCGCGAGGCAGGACCGAGACATTTCTGATGAAAAGTCCAAGAGGCTGCTGCACGTAAAATGCTACCTGGAGAGAGCCCGACGCGTTGCTAGGGTAACCAGGCAGTAAGTGAACCTGGTCAGCGGTGTAGAGTTCGGAAAGTGGGGAACGTCTGAGTTAATGAATAATAAGGAAAACACAAATTAAATGAAGCGTTAAATTTAACTGTTTTAGATTAATTTGGACATAAAATTGGCCTGGTTTAAAACAAAAAATACGTACACACTCAAAATAAATAAAAAGCAACAAAATATATAGATATTAAGTCTGACAAAAATATGAAGATATGAAGTCACAAAGGAATATGGAAGGTCAAACTTCCACGACAAAGCGGATTGGAATGAGCCAGACGTAATTTAAAGTCAAGCTCTGTGATGAATTCAACCTTGATTGCGGTGTTAAAAGATAAACACCAAACACTACACAGGTCTAATGACCATTTCCAGGCGTCCGTTAATTATTTCATCACGATTCGATCTATGGTGTGATCTATGCAATCGGAAATCATCTGTGTTTTTGTCTTGATGTTGAATTTTAAATTCCACTAGATGGAAATTTCGCTGTGATTTCTAAGTCTGCAACAGTACTGAAGCTAATGCGTATGGCAACTAGCCCCTTCAATTTTATTTGCAAAATCATTTATATAAGAACATTTTACAGCACTGAACTATAAAAATAATTCAAACATTTCTATCAAGAAATACTTCCATTGTAAAACAAAATTTGCAACAAGATAATTACACTATCAACTCAAAGCTAAGAGATATTCAATCTTTTGTGTCTCTAAAGCAGACTAGATTCTGGTATTGAGTTAATATATATTGATCATAATCACCTTTTTCGCCTTGCTTCTTTAAGTGCACATCTTGTCCTGTTCTCAGTGCAGTAATCCGTAGTGACAGACGCCATTTTTTCTTTGAAAGACTTGTCTTTTTCAAAATCCCATTCAAACTGTAAAACAACATATTAAAAGAAGCTCTTGAAACAAAGCGCTTTTAGAGCTGATGTTTCAATGTAATTAATTAATGAGGACCACATTTCAAGACTTACACTTAAACTTTGAATTCAAGTTGAGAATTATTCAGCGCATGGCCCTCTCGTAAGACTCAACGAGTCTGACATTACTCTCAGAGAAATGTGATAAAGTTAGGGCATGTTTTAAATGAAACCATGGGAACTGTAACAAAGAAATACCGTATGGTGTTTGTACTTACGTCTTTTGTACGTGGAATTAAGAACTGAACAGCTTCTTCCTTTTCTTTCTTAGATGGCTCTCGCGGTTCAGGCAGCACTGGCTTGGGTGCCGTCTCATTCTTCTCCAGACCTAAATATATTACGTAATAATTACTTTTTCTATGAACAATATCACCTTCAAATTTCAAGGAAACCTCGAAATAATAGCGCCTCTTACTTTCAGAATAAAATCGATGGACAGAAGTGTCTAGTAAAAGAGTTAGACTTCTATACCTCGTTTTCTATGAACAACAGTCAACTCTGCTGCGGCTCGTGACCACTCGCTCATAGAGAACTCTGGCTCGCAGTCAAATTGTTAATTAAAATCTCACTAATCCTTCGCTGATTACCTTTACATTTCCCATCGATAAAGTACAGATCCTGTTCACATTCACACTTGTAGGAACCGCGAGTGTTGACACACTTGTGGAACTCATCCGTGCAGTTGTACATGTCTTCATCCAGACATTCATTGACATCTAGTTAAATAAATAGAACAATCAAACAGTAATGCGACTTTGTTTTCCATTCCACTGTCGTCTTTAAATTTTATTTAAAAAAAAAATTAATTAAATTGACCTTATGCTGCCTGTATCTATGATTCTATGTTAAGCTGGCAATCCATGTTAGTAACCAAACATAGTTATAATATCTTTCAACAAAATGTAATTTTGTAGTAGTACCATGCATAGATATTGGAAAACTTTACTTAATTGTTGTGGTTGTTGCTGCATAAACTCTTAGGAAACGTTTGGAAAAATGAAGAAATTTGATTTTAGTCCAGTTTGCCATGCTTTGCTGGTCACATAAAATACATCATTTAATTACTGGTAAATAAGTTCTCACATTATGAGTACTCGAAATCTTTTCACTTTCCGAGCAGCTTATACGTGTTCCACTGACTGATCAAAAACTTGCTAATTTCACTACCAAACTAAAAGAATTATAATTATGCACTATAATTTTGTTTCCACAAATCGTCATATTTCAAGTAAATCATGAAACAAGATTTAATGATTAAATGCAGATACCTTCACATTCGTAACCATCTTTGTTCAATTCGAATCCTTCCTGACAGGAACATTTATAACCTCCGGGGATATTTTCACAAATCTGGCTGCAGCGATGGAGAGGATTAGCTGGATCACATTCATCGATGTCTTAGAAGATAAAAAGAGAAAATTAGATGGTTAATTAGCAATTATTTCATAAGTGCCGGTTAAATTTGAGGTGATAGAAGCGCGAGTTACTTAAAATAATTTGATCATCCAACAAGAGCGAATGTATTGATTGTTTTAATAAATTTTCACTTCGGCTACTGCCGTTAAAATTTTTAAGATCAATACGATGGTTACTTCAATTAAGTTATTTTCAACATATAACTGGCCTCAGAGGCGATGAAACATTTTTAAAATGGTTCAAAATAAAACAAATGCACAGAAAAACGCTATGAAGTCAAAAACCTGGATAATTAACAATTAATCACAGAAGTGGAGGTAAATAGTACTTTGCTAATCACTTCCGAGTTAACCAATAAGGGCGCGCAGAAAGAACTATTCAGTTGTGTGGTATTTACTAAAACGCGTTATAGAAATTAATCGGAGGGTAATAAAATAAATAAAGCCCCTCTGCCTCGCTTGTACATTGGAGGAAACCCTTGGCATTATTCAAAATTTCACGGTTGCTCTCGAAGCTTCGAACAACCTTTCGGCCTTAGCCATTTATCCCCAATATGCCTTGTTACATGTACTGTTCGCAACACATTAATTTCGCGAATAGAAAATCGTGAAATTCAAGTGACGCGAACATACCATGACGCAATATTAAGTGACTCGCGTTATGCTAACAATCACGAAAGAACAACTTTTTTTGGCATGGTAGTTTTGGTAGTAAGGTAAAATTACTAAATATTCTGCTTGTTCAAGTCTCGGGTTTGTACGGTATTCCATACTCGAGTTATCCGTCAAAATGTTCCACACAAATTTACAGATCAGAGCGCAGCATGGAAACGCCATGTTGGTGCCCATGCAGAGGGGCACCAACATGGCGGCCGAAAAACAACGAAAACATCTGGAATTCACTTCTGCTATAAAAGGCAGTCAGATCACTCTCATGAACAAGTAAATATTCACATAAACACTTCTCGCAAACCCTAACTGTTCAGACTCTTAAAAATCCCAGGATGAAGCATTTTTTAACTACGTGACAGCCTTTTGGCGACCATCTTGATGTCGTGTGGCGTGAAGCTAAGAACCTTCAACAAGATAAGATGTCTAGTAGCCAGTGAAGGGACAAAAACTCAGGGGTCTTGCGATTCTGGATTTTAGAATTTGGATGAGGTCACTGCATTATGATAAATTAACATCGCCTCTGAATTCTTTCAATATATGGTTTCTAAAAATTAAGAGTTTTTAGTAGACAATTAAAAGTTTATAGCGTCGCCATGTCAGGTATGGGAAGTTAGTGGGATTTAGAAAAAGATCCCTCAAAATCTTTCAACGATTTTCAGAAATGAATTGAAACTGTAACCATCCACTAACTTGGGTAAATAATGTGGAAAAACCTTGAAAGTACTGGTGTAGCATATGAACTGATCGTGCACCTATTGAGGCAAGCAACACACCTTATTCCAAAATGGCGGAAAATACACTATTCGTTTCTCTATATGTTAATTGGCCTTCGTTGCCTCGTTTTAAGCCAAAGATTCTTTTGAATTCGCAGATAATAATAATAACAATAATTACGGTATTTATATACTGCATTTCCATACAGGATATGCTCAATGCGCTTTACAACACTTTGCGGGGGACTTAGACCACCTTAGACAGACTGCAATTAAGCAGTTTACAATGAATGAGGATTTTTTTTTTTGCAGATGCCCCCAATGTAATTTCAGAACAAGACCAGGCCACAACACCGGGAACTCGATGCCCTACTCGTTGCAATAAGTGTGTGGGTTCTTTAACGTCCCCTGCTGACCAACGCTGATCATAACCGTGAAGATGCAGGAGACGGGACCTACGGTTTATCGTCCTTATCCGACAAGACTAGAATGTCTAACCATTTGCAGATGTCATTACAAAGGCACAACATTCTCCTCAGTTATTTTAAAGTGCCTATGAAGTGAAAATTGTTTTTGTCTAGTTATAATATTTACTTTTTGAAAAAAAGAGATGCCAAAGTTTGAAACGTCTAGCTTAAAAACTAACGATTTTATAAGCGCTCAAAGTTGTGCCATTTTGACCTCAAAAATGGTCTTTGAATCGCGCGGTCAAAATACCACGTGATAATAGCCTCTGACGTCACTTTTGTGCCGACGTCTTCCTCCTCTCGCTCACTGGTTTCTTCGTCTTCGGGGCTGTTAGATATTTCTGAAATTTCGCTCATTTCTGTATCGCTCGACATCTTTTCGTATGAAAATACTCATTGGATACAAGAAAATCTGACTGTGTAAACAAATGTGAGGCACCAAAGTGACGTCACGGCCTGGTATTTTTGGATTAAACTCGACCCATTCCCCTGACCATTTTTGAGGGTAAAATAGCACAACTTTGAGCGCTTGTAAAATCGTTATTTTTAAAGCTAGACGTTTCAAACCTTGAAATTGTGTTTTTCGAAAGGTAAATATTATAACTAAACAAAAACAATTTTCACTTCATAGGCACTTTAAGACCCTGAGTGTTGGTCCGGTCTGGGCCCGAACGCAAGACCTCCCGCACAGAAGTTCGGCGCCCTACCAACTGAGCTAACCGATCGGCGGTACAACAGATGCGATCGAGGCATGCAATGAGGGCCAATTAACATGAAAACAAAAGAATATTCTATTTTCCGCCATTTATTTATCGATGTTTATTACAAAGCACGAAAATGGCGTGGGATTTGCTCAGAGCCTCAGCGTCTCTCTACTTGAGCGATAAACTAACCTTCGCCTAACATAGAACGTAACAAATCATCTATTCTGCAAACTATTGTTGAATAAAAAATTAATTATGTCAAGTACCTCTGCAAGTCTTCCCATCGTTCTCCAACTCGTAATTAGCAAAGCAGGCACATGTTGCTTGGTTATTACTTCCCGTGAAGCAAACATGATCACAGCCAGGATCAGGAGTACAAGGGTTTGTTGCTGTAAAAAAGAGTGATTCGTAAGCAAAATTGTTGTAATGCGAGACAAGGGTTATGCAATTAGACTTGGGTATATCATTGAAGTTAATATTTGAGAAAGTCAAGAAGAATAACGATTAAGTGACACTAAGTTTACTTGCTATTACTATAGCTCAGCCGCCGAGGCGAACAGGACAACAAATCGCCCAACACAATGCCAAATGACCCAGTTGCTTTGTTTGTATGTAAATACAGCTTATAACTGAACTGTTTTCAAGATGATGGAAAATGATAGTTATGACGTAATTCGATTCTTAATTGTTTTCTTTATCTTCTCAAACAAGACATTATGCCACTCAATGTAAAAAAAAACATTTAGCCAGAGATATCAAAGACATACCAACACATTTTCTCCAGTCAGCAGGATCGCGTTTGAAAAACTCGTCACATGAACAGTTGTAGCTTCCTACCGAGTTGATACACTCTTGCATGCAGTCATTTGATGGCTCGCATTCATTGATATCTATGAGTAAAATATTGATTTATTATTTCATTCGTGCAAAATTATTTTAAATTTCATCACTGAATTGTTAAATAAGTTTCGCTGTCAGTTTAACTGAAACATGGAGGCTCCATGCGGTGGCAGCACTAGCGGAAGTGACCCCTTTGGTGCCCCCTTTACTGTAACAACAAAGGGGTTCCCCTCCCTTTCTTACGAGCAAGATAGCGTCCATCGTCACTTCTATCCCTTTCGTTTCAGCACTTTTAAATCCGCCATTGGTACTGGCTAATTTTTGGCAAGACACGTGGTTAAGTAACTGAAGAAAAAAGAATGTAATAGCAAGGAATAATGTCGAAACGAGCCTTCATTGCCAGCATCAGTCAAAATACGACAACATCGTTCTTTTTGTCTAATTTATTCATCCCTTTAAAAACTGGCCTCAGAGATCCTAAACTGGTAATTGGATTGGCAACTTCACACACAAACAGTGAACAAGTCAAAACATATAAATTACAAGACATGCCTTACCATCACAGCTGCGTCCATCAGCATTCAGTTTGTATCCGTCGCGACAATCACAGAAGAAAGAGGCTGGCAGATTCACACAAATTTGTTCACAGTCGTTCGATGAATTACTTTGACATTCATCAACGTCTAAGAAAATGAAAAAACATGACAAATGCGGATAAATACCGGAAGCACATCAAGATCAATATACAAGAGTTAGAACAAAGGAAGAATAGAGCTGGGGGAAATTGTCACTTACTTTTCCTTTGACATCATAAATTCTAAATCTCTGTCATCAGAACCATCTATAAATTGTCAATCTAAGAACACTTTTTCCATATTAAGAAGTTTCATTCCTTAAACAAAAACTAATTGTGTTTGTCAGTACTATCATCGTGCTCAGCCAGGTAAACTCACCTACACACTGTGCGCCATCTCCAGTATATCCGGATGGACAAGGACCACATTTGTATCCACTAGCATTGGCTGGCGGTGGAAGATCAATGCACTTAACTCCAGTATAGCACGGCTCACCATTCATCTCGCAGGCGTCAATGTCACTTTCACAGAACCTTCCTGTGTATCCTCCCTGACATGCGCAGCCCATGTATACAAACCTGCTGTCCGTGTTGACTTTGTCGCCTTCTTCTGGTGGCACACACTGACCACCGTGGTCGCATGCGCAAATGTTAATAGTCGGACTCCAGGTCGCACTTGCGCCTTTGTCGTCAGTGGCAACGAACGACAAATTAAACTGAAATAAAAGAGAAAGGCAACCTGCAAATTTTATTCACTATCCACGTGAACATTTGGCCTCTGAAGTCATGACCTTTTTAGAAAAAAAAAGACCTAAGCGTGTACCTAAGAGAATCCCATCAGGCAATTTGAATCTGAACTTCGCAATTCAATATCAGTCAAAAACTTCAACATACAATTAATAGGAGTGGCTACAGATATCCCCGACACATGCTGTCTAATTTTCTGGTAGCCCTGTTTTACGAGTGGTATATATGCCACCCAGGCGGCAGAGAGAGAAATAGTGTGGTCCAGTTTGTTAAGGCAGGGGAGAGACTCAAGGCAGGAGTCAGTGTAGCTAGCGGAAGTGGAGTGTGAGGATTGCTACAACTCTCCCGGAAGAGGTAGTGATATCTAAGCTTAGACTGGGAATGGTGCAGGAGAGGGTGCTACTGTTCAGGTAACTGACCGTGCCCTGGAAGGAAGTGACTGAGGAGGCACATCTGAGGACAATGGAACATTACGAGGTTCTGGCAAGGTAGGTGCCAGGGTTTTGTCTCTGGAGTGTTGCCGTTTGAGCCTGGCTATCGGGAGTTTGTTGGAGCTAGGATCGGTAAGGAGGTTTACAAGAAAGGTAGGCGTGAGTGCGCATGCTGTTAAGAAGCCAACGCTGTAAGTGGATGACAAAGGTATGTTCCAGCTGTTGCGGGCACATTCCTTGAAATCCGTCGTCTGATGACTGTGAATGGGTAAATGTGTCTTTTTTACTGTGACTACCTCTACGCTGCAATAAGTTGCGTGCCAAAGACGATACGGTTTCACTATAATTGTTTGAAGTTCGTCTTTCATAGCCAGTTTTGTAAACGAAAACGTAGAAGTAGAACCTACCTTTTGTGATGAGGTAACATTCCAATTAAAATAAAAGACGTTTCCACTTTGGTTCACTGTGGCTGCTGCGGGCTTGTTTATCACACGAAACGTAACTGTATCGTTATCCACAGCAGTGATATTCAGCTCAACCGTTTCGTGAAGTGTGGCATTTATTACATTTGAAGCGGTAACTATCTTGGGTGGGAAGTTGTCTGTAAACGAAATATAGCACGCTAAGGTATGATCATATAGTGATTGTCTCACTTGCTAGCCTATTTGTAAAATGAAAACCGGAAACCAGGTTTTGACTGCTAGGCAAGTCGAACTTATTTTTGCCAGTTGTAGGCATTCAGTTTTTAATCTGCAATTGGTGGTTTTTATTTGACGTAACTACTATTCTAAAATCTAAAGTGTTAATCCTAGAATCTGTTATTCTGTATAACTGTATTCTGGACAATTAAGTAACCCACATTCAAATTTTAGTATTATTTCGGAGCGTCAATTTTTAGAGATGGGGCATTTTTCAATTTTGAAACGTAATAAATAATATTAAGAAGTGGTATCTTTAAAGCTCCTACCTGCATGAAAATGATATTGAAAGTAGGAGCTTATTCACTTAGTGTACAATATAATTTTACTGCCGGTACATTGGTACCCCAAAGGAAGACACAAATATAGCGGCTTCATACTGAATACTTCAGTTTCTGTATTTTTTCTGCTCGATGTATAATCTCTGAACTTTCTGATGCCCTTCACTAAAAAAAACAATTGGTAAAACAATTGGTAAAACAACTAATTCCTTTCTTTGCAATTATCCTCTAGGCAGACTGTTCTACGTGACTTACTAAGTGTGTTTGACTCGTTGACCAACTGAACACTTATATCTTTGGTAACCATGCCAACGGATAGGTCGTTAGTGGAGGCCACGTCAAACAGGCACTCGTGATCATCACCACACTCGGCTTCAGCTTTTTCCCTTAAACTGTCGTTATGCCACGTGATGTTATCCGCAAACATGGGCTCGAAATCACGGTTTGCAAAAGTATCCACGCTTTCATTGTGGCCGTAAGTAAACAATGATTGGGATTGGTTTATTTGCCCTGAAAGGAAATCAAGAAAATCAGCAGCAGATGTCATTGCATTCATTCTTAGTAAACTGACGTGAATGCTTAATATTTTAGGGGAGCGTTTGTGCTTGTGGGGCACAAACAAAACTAAGTAACTTCAGACATCCAAGTTGGAAAGATTTGGATCAACTTGAAGGGTCACATATTTTGTACTGCTGGTTCTGTTGTTGTAATTGTTTTTTTTTCTTTTCTTTTTACAAAAGAGAACTCCAGCTTCGTTTGAGATCACTTTATGAGTCACCACATTTAAAGGTTATAGGTGTAAGTCTTTTGGCAAGGTTTAAGGGGGCACACCACTATCTTACGATAAAATACTACTAATAAAGATAATCGCTATTAGTAGTAATAATAATTGGAGTGATTGAAGTACAATTCAGCGAGTCATTGGGTGAGTAATTTCAAATCGGCTGAGCGTGCATGTAACTGCACGTGATTAACGCGCGAATGACGTAGGTGTCCAATTACAGGTAGCCTATTACAAGAAGTTGTAATTAGGCAGCTGTAATTGGACACCCACGTGATCGCGCGCCAGTTACGAGACAAACAGGCGCGCGGAGATCCAAAATCGAGAGTTTTGCTATAGGTATGATCAATAATCAAGCAGTGGCTACGCGTTGTCCGGATATCTTTTCCTATTACTCTCTGAGCAACTTGTAAACTGTAATCGTATTTGTGATATAATAGTTCACTGTTTTATTATATACTAAAACAACTATTTGCCGAAGTGGAGGTAGCGAGTGGTGTTTATTTAGCTCGCCCCTTCGCAGCTCGGTAATTATCCACCTCTAGACATGCCACCGCCACTTGATAGTTGTAAACTAATTTACTTACACTTTACACCGAACCCGAAATGAATCTCCCTTAAAGTTGACGATGATGACAGAACATTTCCATCAGGCAATGTAAAATCGTCATCCGGGTTATCGTTCCACGTTCCCAGCAATCCTTTGGTGGTGTTCTTGTAAACCTCTGCGGGAGTTACGACAAACGACATCATTTCTTTTTTCTCGCAGAACTTCACTGACATTGTTGACGGGAAAGAAACGTCTAAACAGTTCTCTTCTGGTTTTAAGATAGAAAGGTTTCTACCAACTTCTACACTTTGGTTTGTCAGGTTGTTGTAGCCATCGTAGATTACCTCGTCTATCAGAATATGGAATCCACCTATCACAACATAAAGAAATTGTCTGAAATTTTATCCAAGAGTAAAATTACTTTAAATGCCAATCACGCGAAGCAAACAAAACAGGTCAAAAAACTGTTTTGTTTGTGCCTTCGTGCACAGATAACACCGGCTCCCAAATCAGCTGTCACCCAAAAATATAACTTCCACTGACATTTAAGTTATTCTCGTTTTAACGGAACTACTGTTGCGTCGGCAACTTTCCATCCACATTTTTCATAATTTTCACAATATCTATTTATAGCCGTTTTGAGTGCTGGTAAAGCAAAAAGGTCAAAGAACAAGGCATATAATACAGTGATTGTATTTAACCAAGTGCGCAATTGCCAAAGGAAAACAATGGAATGAGTAAAGTGTAATAACTATTTCAAAAAATATATCAATTTAGCATTTAGTTTAATGTACCCCTTACCTCCTATCTTTACTCGGACTTCAATGGTACTTGTATTTTCTTCTTTTGCAGCTCCGGCTGAGAAAATAGTCGCTGTTGTTGAATTTCCTTGGGCAAGTTTCGTTCTGGCCTGTAGCTGGAACGTTCCATTTTGAGCATCAATCATGACGTATTCGCCCAGTCCATTAAAGGTATAATTTCCACCGTCCAGGGTCTTGATATGAGGATCACCCCAGAACCATCCTGAATATACAACGAACAAAAATTGTACACTACTCACGAAAAAGCAGAAGAAGGAGAGCACATTGCTATTACATGCAAGATTGTGAAGTCACTGAGCTTGACTGAACGTCATACTTAGGGTTGTGGACTTATGTGAGTTAAGGTAAAGTGGCCCATCAGGCCGGAGCTTATCCCGGTTTCCGTAGCATTAAGCGAATAGGAGTAGTTCAACTCCCCCTTGGATGGGATGCTAATCCATCGCAGGGTTAGATTCAACATAAATTGATAAACAACCAAAACGCACATACAACATACTACAATTTGCAGTGAAACTTACGTCTTGGTGGAGGTATGTATCGGGAGCAGTCATCAAATGGTCGATAATAATAAAACAAACTGCACCAAGGTATATCAACGCAGCAATATTGATAGGCCTCCTCGTCCGTGTAGAACGTTTTCACGCGATTGAACCAGTAATAAAAAGCTGTTACTTTTACGCGACCACCATCTGGTGGACCAATCTTGAGAGAGCCCCAGTCTTGCCACTGAGTGGAGTAGCAACACTCCTGCCTCATCCTGAGACCTACTAATCCTGTGAGGTAAGAATAGTAATACAGGAACTTGGAACGCCTGGATTCAAAACATAATTCGGGCCAGTTATACCACCAGCTCCAAGAGAACCTTCCCCGATCAAACCATGCCTGCCAGAAAGAGCAAGGACACGCCATCTCCCGATCAAGTTTTATTAAGCGGTAGTGCCAATAACGGAAGTTCGCGTATTGATTAAGAACAGCCCATGTAAAGCACTTCTCCAGTGCAGCTCTCCCATCGCTGTTTTCGATCCTCCAGAAGTATCTTCCTAACGCTCCTGTATTTCCCACCTTCTTATCGAGGTTATACATTCCAAATGTACCTGAGCTGAAATATACAACAAAAGTACACTTCACAGTTTAATACAAACAGCTCAGGGGATTTTTATTTTTCCTCCTGTTATACTTGTGTTAAAAGTTTCTATTTCTTGTACATAATGGTAGAAATCCGTGAAAAATGAGCGAACGGGGCAAAGGACTGATGTAAAAAAAGATGATTATAAACCCACTTACCAACTTAAGAGCCCGTTAAAAAAGAAATGGCACGATATTCGCCTTTTATGGCGAACAAAACGTCACAGTTTGACGAAAACCCTCGAAATAATAGTGCTTTAAGAAGACTAAAAAAAAGTAAAAATAAACCATACGGATGGTCACGTCTGAGTAAGGTTAAGGTGGATTGTAAAAAAAAACTTACATGTAAAAAAGGCAATTTCAAGTTGTGTTTTCGTGTGTAGATTCTTTAAGGTTTGCACACACGACGGAACTAATTGGAGGGACTAGTCGATGCGACTAGTCCCACGAATTTAACCAATTTTACATCAAGAGACTAGTCGCATGGATCAACATTTGGTCGCTGCGAATAAATTTTTTGACGAATATGGGTATTTCACCAGAAGGAACTTGGTCCCCAGGACTAGTCCTAGGGACTAATCCCCTCACGTGTGCCGACCTTTTAGGCCTGTCCCTCAAAAAGATTTGATGATAAAGTTCCATCAAACCATTAATTTTACTATGTAATAAAATAAATATCCGACAACCAAGGCGCTTTTCTGTAATTTGCCACATTATAAGAACACATTTTTTTCCAAATTTCTCACCTTTTAAGATTGTGATAGTTTTTACCATCATCCCCTGCGTTCCATCCAGCGACTGGAAGACCCCAGTAGGTAGTCCAGTAACGGTAGTACGCCCTAAAAAATTCAAAATTAAATTTGAGTTATAAGCGCTTAAAGCTAAAATAAGGGTGTTTCCACAGTTTATGTTGTTTCTATGGTAACCAGTAATGTCAGAAAAATAACCACAACTTATTTAGCAATGAGTGGACATTTGTTTGAAACCATTATTTTAGCAGCCACTGATACAAATTTGTAGTACTGACCAATCAAAGTATAAGAGCTAAAAAGTGCTGGAAACTGCTACAAGCCATCTTAATAAAAAAAGAAATGCTGTTCTTTCATTGGGGTGGCGCAGCAGTGTTGGCGCAGTGGTGAGAACGATCCCCTCCCACCAATGTGGCCCGGGTTCGATTCCGGCCAGATGCGTCCTATGTGGGTTGAGTTTGTTGTTGGTTCTCGTCCTTGCTCCGAGGGTTTTTCTCTGGGTTCTTCGGTTTTCCTCCCTCCACAAAAACCGACACTCTAAATTCCAATTCGATCTTAATGCATGTAACATTTGCATTTACATTTGGAATAAATTTTTATAGCACCAGGTCATGTAACAAGTTGAGGTTTTTTGCTCTCAATTTTGCCATTTTTTGCGGTGCTGAAATCGGCAAAATAGGCCGAAAAATTAAAAACCTTGAAGATATTATGCTTTCAGTTAAAGGTCAAATGAACCAAAATTTCGACATTCTTTCTTTAGCGATTTTAAAGCAACCAAACGCTAGAAGAATTCATTGTTAAGTAAACGTAAGGCGAAATTTTGCTTTCTGAGCCTTAAAGCGCTAACTATAGCAAAAACTACGAAGATTTCCGAAGACTTCACGAAAACGTTTCCAAAATGACCGCGCACTGAAATGGAAGGAATGGATCGAGCTTTGCATTTTGTGACGTAATAGTTTTATTTTACGGCTTTGCGATCGAAGAGACGATCGTCGTTTAAAGAGCGAATAATGTAAAGTTTGAGAGTTTCAGTCAATCTGAGTAATTCAAATAATTCTGAAAGGATCTAAGCTTTTTTTAAACATTGTTGTTTAAACATTGTTCCCTCCATTGGAATCCAGTTTCAAAGATTAATAATTATCAAAGCACTGAGTAAAATTGTAAACATTGTACGATATAGGAGGTTTTCAAACACTGGATGGCGTATAAAAATCATCAGTTTGCTCAGCTTGGTATAGAACAATTAATTTTGTTATATACCCCAAGTGAAATGCAGTTTTTTTGGATTTGCACGTAATTCTTATCAGGACGTGTGCGGCTTGCATAGGATGTGGCCAAAAGCCACATCCAAGATTGAATTCACTGTTTCTTTTCCGTACTCGAGAGTCACACAAAACACAAAAATAAATTTGTACTCAAAAATTTAACTTGAATGTAAGGATATTTCTCAATGCAAATTCGAAACCGCAAAAGCATCACGCAGGGTAAAACTTTCAATGAATAAATTCGTGTTGTTTTATTTTTCAACTGAAGGAAAATTCAATGTTGAAATAAGTACAGAGCGTTTACACACTGTTCCTGTGGACACTGTGAGTTCTGTTTGTATTAGCTGTTTTTGGTCCATATTTATTTAGCCGGTGCCTGTATTTAGTGCTCGAAATTAACGATTGTAAACCCAACATAAATACAACCTTTGGAGCATAATTTTATACGCGTCAAAAAGCACGTGCACGTGCATGGAAGGAAATTATTTGGCCAGGATATTGAACTAACGAATTCAAATTCTAATACTTGATCATGACCAGCCAAACCAACAAAGTAAAAGTGCTAATAATCATAACAAATACTCTATCTAGCTCTAGGTAGAATAAGAAAGGTGCAAAATGCATACCTCTAACTTCCTTCGTTTCGCAAAAGCCGAACGGACAGGGGGACCTTTGCGCTTCGGGAGGCATTCTTCCCCGTGATTTCTTTTCCGAACAAAAAAACTAGTCGGCATAGCATCCTTTTTGAGGTGGAGTCTGAGCGACTTGAAATCAGAAACCTACGTATCGCCAGATTTTCTCTGAAGCAGTCTTCGGTAAAATGAACCGCACAAATGCGAGAGTTCTTGTCTGGCTTAAATTCTTTTCTTTTCATTATCAAAAGCCATTGTTTCCTGAGCTTTGAATTTGCTGGAAACTTAAACGTATTTACTTTCGACTTAGAATGATTTAAGCATTTTGACTGAAAGACTTTGAATTTCCCGCAATTTCACAGCACACCAATAATGACGTCACAGTTTTAAGTTCCGAAAATTTCTCGACAATTTTCCCGAGCGCTCTTCGATTACGAAGGCCTAAAATAAGTATTTTTCAACTTGAAATTTCTCTGTTTTGCACAGTCCGATTACTTTGAAATTTCGGAATATGTTTATTTGGTTCTTAATCAACAAGTTGGCCAAAAAAAGAGAAAATTCGAAATTTTGGTTCATTTGACCTTTAAATTATTTATTTAACCATTTAAATTGTTAAATCGCCCATAACGTCTTTTTATTCTTTTTCTCTTTTCTTCATAACACCCATTTAACTTTTTCGAACAAAAATTCCGATTTGCATGAAACGCAAAACAATATTTTTTATATTTTTAAATTTGTCGCCATTTTGGTCCACCATTCGCACCAGTCTTCCTCAGTTTTTAATGTTTGAACGAGCAAGCCACCGTAGACGTTGATCCTACTGGTAAACGTTGGATCAAATCGAATTGCAGAAGCTCATTGGGTGAGATGTAGAATCAAGTGAGAAATAAAAATATTTTGACGTTATGGGCACTATAAGCGATATGTCTTCGTTTCGATGAGAGTTCTCGATTTTTTCAGACTGCAATTCTCCAGGTGGTATTTACTGACGCCTGCTCTTAAGGAAGCAAACTTACGGAGGGGCGGGAATCACCCACTCAATTCCGCCACGAGGATAATTGTACATCAAAAATGCGTTAAATCCATCCGTTATTATGACAGCTTGAAAAGTGTTACTCTGCAAGCAAAAAGCAAAAATGGCGAATGAGAAAAACCCTTGTGGATTTCGTTGATTTCGAAGCCATAGTGATGTTGTTCCTAAGTGGTTGCAATCGGGGAGGGGGTCATTTACAAGAGGTTCCAAATGTAGTGATCTGACTGAGATCATTGTAGCACTGTGCTAAAATGCTCCCTTTCAGGAGGTGGTCACAGAGGGAGGTTAGACTGCAATTCAGTAAATTCAATATACTCAAAACAAAATAAAAGCAATGTAATGTACAAAATATGGTGCACAGTGACTAAAGAAACCCTGGGCTTTCGAGAATAAGGTTACTGTCATCTAAAGGTTTGTTAAGACAGGCTGTAACAGGTTACAGAAACATATGATACAACAATTTCAAATAATTGCAATAATCAAAAAGAAAACATGTAACTACATTAAATATTTATGCTTACCCAGGGACAGTTTAATTCAAAGTTTTCGCTGTAGTAATAGTAGTAGTAATATGGGTAATAGACGTAAGGGCAGAGCTTCTCCCATGTCACAACAAGAACCCAAGTAGCTTCAAAGTTGGCAAATTTTCCAGTGTATCGTTGGACATCCTTTGTGGCCATGCTAAGGACCGCGGCAGAGCTGCCCTCGGCTTGCTTGTACACTTGGTAATACACCTTTGAATGACCGGTTCTAAAGGCAAAACGTATATCAGTTGTGGCCCAGAATGGTGCGATAACGGCCATATTTCTCAACCACCAGTAGACACCAAACCTCCGCGGCCACCACCAACTCCATTCGTAATTCAGTTGGATTATACCATTGCGGCATATCTATAAAATAAAACAAACTTGTGAAGATTGACGTAAATTCTTTTTCGGCAAAGGGAGCACTTTTAGTCAAGGTACCTTATGACTGCGGCGCTCATATTATATAACCACGAATCTGTGAATGAATCTACTAGCATTGTTACTCCCCCTTGTATTGAAGGCTTTCCCCAAGCGTGCAAACATGCCCAATTATTTCGCCGTTACCTATTTATTGTGCCCCCTAGGTGGATGGAGGCACTGCAACAGTAATTGACTCGCCTAAGAACACAACACAAACACCCAGACCGGCGAGTTGAGAATTGAGAATACCTACATGCAACTTGTAATGCCTCTCCGAGAAGAATGGAAATCCAGTCCATTCCGTATTGATTCTTAAGCAGTGATAGTAGGAGAAATAGGGAGAGTCTTCAAGACGAAACTCATTATCATTCTGCTGCGGGCCATAGGGATACATGTTGCTCTCATATGGAATGGCTTTGAATTAAAGAATATATCAAAATAGAAGTCAGTGCCATATTATATTGCACAGATGTTGTTAGGTTTTAGTGTTTTGCAATACACATGCAATTGCTGACTTAAGTAAAACAATTAAATACATTTATTGCATAACAAACCATGGGTAATTTTGGAGATGAGTAAATACTATAATGTTAAAATAAAGAAACAATGTAAAACAAAAATCGATCCATTTCGTCTGCTTTTTATTAAAAATGGCCTAAATTTAGAAAATTTTAAAAACCAACCTTCTACAAACCTCGCTAATAGTTCGGAAACTAAACTTTTCAGTTTCCTGCTAAGGTATAATAATAGATTGGCGAAATTTTTATTCATATTCTACTACTCGTTGATCAACAGACATGTAAAGAAATATTTGTGTTATCTTATAAGTACTTACTTGTTGGAACTGGTGCCGTGGCAGCTAACAACAGCAAAAAAAAGAAAATTTGACGATCAGGGATGTGGTAGTCTTCATAATTAAAAAAACTGATAATGCATGTGTGCAAATAACGTGTGAGCGTAAATGGAAATTGATCGAACATTGAACAGTGAGTTATGAACAAAGAAGCGACTTACCCACGGTTGATTGCGGAGGAGACATTGTAGCTGTGGTAAAGGAGAAAAAGGCAATGAAAAGCATTATCGTTTAAGTGTGACAGCATAGAGGTAGTGCAACAATTATCACTGTGATTGTAAACATGGCTGTAAAAAGTATTACTTTTACCATAATAATCGGTATATATAGGTACTATGTTTCCTTCTGTTCATAGCATGCCATGCCATGCCATGCCATGCCATGCCATGCCATGCCATGCCATGCCATGCCATGCCATGCCATGCCATGCCATGCCATGCCATGCCATGCCATGCCAGGCCATGGCATGCCATGTCATGCTATGCTATGCTATGCCATGCCATGCCATGCTATGCTCTGCTCTGCTATGCTATGCTATGCTGTGCTGTGCTGTGCTGTGCTGTGCTGTGCTGTGCTGTGCTGTGCTGTGCTGTGCTGTGCTGTGCTGTGCTGTGCTGTGCTGTGCTGTGCTGTGCTGTGCTGTGCTGTGCTGTGCTGTGCTGTGCTGTGCTGTGCTGTGCTATGCAGTGCTGTGCTGTGCTGTGCTATGCTCTGTTGTGCTATATTGTACTGGGGTATGCTATGTTATGCTGTGCTTGCTACGCTGTGCTATCATACGCTAGGCGATGCTGTGCTATACCAATTCCTTGCTATGCTTACTCACCTGGAGGAAAAAGTCAAGAACTTTCATATAAGCCCAATTCTCCCGAAATGTAAAGGTTACCGTAATCTTGTGATTTTGTGTTTGGCATATCTAATACATACTATAAAAATACTCCTAAACTCCATCGGTTCGGAGTCGGTGTTATTACTAAAATACGAAACTATAGGATGCACTCGCCTAACATCTTCTGGACACTTACACTACTAAACTGACAGATACAAGAAACCTATATGGACTCACTTTTCGACGCAGAAATGTTCTGACTCACAGACGCAGAGGAACTCTCCGATGGACTTGTAGACAACGAAACATTTTCACTGGTCGTTGTTGCGGAAATCGCCGAAGAACTTGTCGACAAAGATGGAGTCGAGCTTTGGAACTGTGATTCACTTGGACTGACTGATGTAGATTTGTTCAAAGACACTGTCATGCTCTGGTCAACACTCGCTGAAACAGCTAAAAAAGACAAAGTATATCAGTGTTGAACTATTGGCTATAAACACTTTGTGTATAACTATTTTATCATAGCAATGAATTTTTTAGCTGATAATGGACTAAAAATAATGCTTCTACTCTGCCGCCATGCGACGAACTTCGAATAAAGTGATACACATTATTAAAAAAAATCCTATAAACGTTTATATCAACGGTTGTATATTACAGAACTGAAATTTTGAGAACAACTAACGCCAATTCCTGGTCCTCTTGCAAATTGGCTTAATGAAAGAAAATTGATTGCACTGACTGATGGAAAGAAAGTTCAGAACTCACTCGTTGATGCGGAAACGCTCTGACTAACGGACGGAGAAGTACTTGTAGAAACAAGACCACTATCACTGGCCACTTGTGCACTTGTGGACGACGATGTTGTAAGAGAAGGAGTTGGGCTTTGTGTCTCTGAGATGAAATCGCTCTCACTGGTCACTTGTACACTTGTGGAGGACGCTGTTGTACGAGAAGGAGTTGGGCTTTGTGACCGTGAGAAAAAATCGCTCTCACTGGCCACTTGTGCACTTGTGGAGGACGTTGTTGTAAGAGAAGAAGTTGGGCTTTGTGTCTCTGACATGAAATCGCTCTCACTAGTCACTTGTACACTTGTGGAGGACGCCGTTGTAAGAGAAGGAGTTTGGCTTTGTGTCTCTGAGATGAAAGCGCTCTCACTGGTCACTTGTAAACTTGTGGAGGACGCTGTTGTAAGAGAAGGAGTTGGGTTTTGTGTCTCTGAGATGAAATCGCTCTCACTGGCCATTTGTGTACTTGTGGACGAACCTGTTGTAAGAGAAGGAGTTGGGCTTTGTGACTGTGAGAAGAAATCGCTCTCACTGGACAGGTGTGCACTTTCTGACGACGTTGTAGTTGGGCTTTGTGTCTGTGAGAAGGAATCGCTCTTGCTGACATCTTGTCCACTTGCTGACGAACTTGCCGAGAAAGACGAAGTTGGAGTTTGGGTCTTTGTGACACTTAAAGATCCATAATCTGATGAAGACGCTATTGAAGACGTCGACACGGTTGACGTGATTACCTGAGATGCTGAAACAGATGAGAAGACAGACTATGTGAGATTTTGAACTAACATTCTCAAAGACATGAATAATTTATGCAGTTTAAAAGCCAATAAATAACGACCATTTGGGTCAGGTGGATGAATCTTGATACCTAGTGAAACACCAGATAAAACAACACCAGGTGTCTTTTTCATGTGAGATGAAACATGTTTTTCATTTGAGATCAAACACTTGCATTTTGATGAGATGTTTTATTGATTATCACAAGTCAATTTCTACCCAGCCGATTTCGTTAAAATTTGCTCACATTTAAACTTGGATAATTTGAACTTGCTGAAATTAATTAGAAAACATCTATCGTTACGTTTGGAAAATATTCACGGTTTTTTTTTTTAATTGATGTTTCAAAAGCGCTTATATCTCGTGATCGTTTATTTTGTTGGCCCTGGAGTTTAAAGCTTTATAAAATTTGAACGTTTGTTATTTCGATTGCCAAAAAAAAAAGAGAAATCGGTCCGAGATTAACATGCCCAGAATTTGATTTGATTTGATCACCCCCGGAAGTCAAGGCCAAGTCTTATTAAAATTTATAAAACGCCAACCATAGAAGAGCGTTTTCTGTATCTTTCAATTGCTTTCAAATAGGGAGACAGTTGTATATTCACAGTTTTGTATGTTGCTTTGGTTTCTTTTTAGCTTGTTTTAAAAGCTTTTTCGTTACGAGCCGATTAAAAATAATTTTTTAACCCATCAGAGCGTTGAAATAATTCAATTAGTATTTTAATGATCCAGTATTTATACTGGCCTTTATTACGTTAAGAGTCTGTCAAGATAAAGTTCAGTTCATAATTTATGGGGGCGGTCTTTCCACAATATGGAGTACAAAAGTTGACAAGTCTGTCCATGGGTTTACAACTGATAATAAATGGAAGAGGAGTGTTAGTGAAGTATGTGTCAGAGTTTAGTACGACTAGCAACGATTTATGGGCTTTTGGGGTATTACAACTTGGCTCAAGTAAAAACGTTCACATATATTATTTTATCTTCTGTTTGGTTTGGTTCCATCAGTTAGCCAGCCAATAATCTAATTAACAATTAATAAACTATGTAATTACATGCCTCAACGACAAATGAAAACAGTTATCAATCCAACGCAGAAGCATATCACCTCGTTCGAGGTGATATGCTTCTGTCCAAGGTTAACAAAAATCACTGCAATCTTTGTTAACTGTGCCTTCCACTCTTTGTACCTTTTATTTTTACAAAAATATGCGCACTCTTTTCTGATGTGCTAAGCAGTATTATTACATCCGTCCCGCCTGATAAATGATATTCTTTATACCAGTGACACGTGATCGGCTCTGATGATATTAGGCGTCTTTTGTTTTCTTCTGACGAGATCCTTGAGGAGAAAAGACGCACTAAAAAAAAGAATGACTAAAGCAGATAGTTTGTCCTGACGCGTAATTCGTGTAATGTTGTGCTGTTCTTTATACTGAGACGCATAACCGGCTGCCTAAAAGAACTTGCCAAATCCCACCCCCGGTTTCTACTTTGAGAGAAAGCCCGCACGCCTTTACCTTCACCCAGCTTGCTCGTGCCCTGCGGGTAGCACATAATTATAAGTAAAAAAAAACACGAATGGAGATTATTCTTAACATGTCGACATGCACGATTTCGCTTTTTTTAATTTTGTTAAAAATAAAAATAAAAATATAGGGTTTCTATAACGGGCATTTGTGGAAAAGAAGTTAAAATGAGGCCCAAAATATGGATTGCAGTCCCGCCAGGTGCGCTCGGTGTTACACTTTATTTCTCAACTCTAACAAAACCATTTGAAATGGTGACATTAAAACAGAGCTTTCGCGAAAAAAAACTTTGTAGTACTCGAATGCTTTATATAATTGATATAGCGAGAACAAAAAAAGAGGTATGGTAAATAATTAGATCGAGGTACATTGAAATACACGAGTCACCATGCAAAGCAACATCACTTATATGCCGAATGTTACTGCATACTAGGGAAGTTGCAAAAGTGAGTATGTCGCTTGCTGTTGCTGAATACAAGAAAACAAACACTGCTGAAGTTATTACATGTGGACTGCTGCAAAAATAACACGATACACGAAGAGCTCAAACACGACCGTGGTACGATCAGTTGAAGTTTTCATGTTCGCACCCCTGAGTTCAAGTACGACTGCTTGCATGTGTCGAGAAAAATGGTCTGAACGTTGAAGGTCCTTTTGAACTAAGACGCCTTCGAAACGTTTAATGTTAAAGTATGAGTGTCAGAAGTGTTAAAGGAAGGCAAATACTTACCCTGAGAGAAAAGAAGAAGTAGAGGCACAAAATAAACTATCCGTATACTCATGTCGAGGGACAGTACTGTGACATTACTTTGGCGTGTTGTTTAATTTCGATGTTTTGGGACATAATTAATAAATCAGTATTGCATGAATGGGCCTCTTCAGTGACGCATGATCCGTGTAGACGAATTAACCGTCTACTGTTTTATGCCTGTTGGCTTTGTTCGAGGAGCACGATCGAAGCACGAAACACCAATGGAGATCTCGCAAAACATGACAAAAAATGGCAAAGTCAACATGTGCAAACAATTCAAGAAAATGCAGCTGGGACAAGCAGTGTTGTAGCGACACGTCCACTCGTGTGCGCTAAAGGAGACGTGTCGCTACAGCATGCCTCTGCTGCCTTTTCGTGTGTGTGATCATGTTGCGATTTTGTCGCAACGACACGTTGCTGCAACATTTCATGTGGTGCGAGAGCACCCTTAATATGTCTTGTGTTTGTCGTTACTGAGACGAAAGTGACTGACACGCTTATCCAGGTGCACTAATAAAGCTTGCCTGGGTTCATCCAGACAGTTATAGCTTCCTATTTTCCATTGGATGTCTCGTTAATTTCAAATAACGGTTGACCAAACATAGGCTAAGTCGTTGTAAAACCAATTATCAATCTAAGATTAGAAAGGATCAACAGGAATCGCTGAATTATTGAGTTGTTTAAGACTCATATCTAAATCATATTGCTACAACGATCAGTTGCTGACGCTCTAAATACTTGTATTTACTCCGTGATCCTAGAATGGATCTAGCGATCCAAGAATGGAGACCGCAAACATAATGACTAAATATATATAAAAAACGCTTCTCAAACTTTTCACATTTTTCACATTTTTCGTTGACGATGTTGGCCTAGCTATTGAACAGATTTAGTGACCTTTCCATGATCCACTTCACAGCCTTCTGTAATAACCCATGAATATGCGGCTTCCGTTAGATATTTGACCGGCTGTATATCTGCTGCAACCAGTTCCAAAAACCGAGATCCTGACCGCATGGCCGTCGTTTGCCATAATAGCAAGAGCTGGAGTGATTTCTGAGAATTTTTGTGTACGTTTTCTTCTCGTGCACATTTTTTTAACCTAATGTATCAGATTTTCTTAACCTCTATTTTGGTTTGTTTTCATGGTTACCTTGGCGACAGTTTCAAACAAGTAATTAAACGAGTTAGAAGGCTTGACCAATTAGTAAAAGCCATTAATTCATGCCGCATGTCCTGCATGTCAGACCCTTTCGCAGAGATCGTTGTAACGCATTGCCATATTTTCTTATCTGACTTCTGTTATTGTGTTTTAATTTTTACTTCGCTTCATCAGCAAAAAACAGTCAACAGTTCAAGTCTAACAAAAAATCTACTAAAAATAAACACACAATAGTTCTCTAACCTGCTGACAATGTATCCGTGCAACTCAGATTCTTGAAGAAAGACACAAAATTTTACAAAGGACTAATCGTGATGAATGCCACAAAACGTATCCTGGCTTGGATTTGAAAGAGGTAGACTTTCCAAAGAGTCTGCCTTGAAACAGGCCGACATCACCTCATTATTTTATAGCATATATTATTCCATAGAAATATAAATGTAGCTTACCGCAGCTAGCATTTGGCGGTAAAAGGAATTAATTGAAAGAGCTTTTACTACAGTATCAAAATAATGAATATTTTTAAAGCGAATGAGGGGTATCTTTTGAAGGTATCAGCAAAGAAAGTTGTGTTTGTGGGTATGGGTCTTAACAACACCAGGTCATCAGAGGGGCTTTCCTCGCGCTTTAATGTCAGTTTACAAGCTTAGCAAGCACAAAATTTCCAAAATATTGATCGAAGCCGGACAGGAATAACACTTGAAATGCATTCTCTGTTTACAGTTTAGCCTTTTTTCAAACTAGCTGAGCAAAAAAGACAGAACAGTTGGAAAGATGCCATTACGTAGAGCTCAAGCGAAAACGTGTGACTAAGAACAGCTATATCAAATGAAAGAAGGGTTGGAATTAAAACGTTTTCCGTGTAATAGTAGCTATTTCGTCTATGTTGAATTAAGAACTGCAATCTAAGCGTTATTTCTCAGAAAATGCAAAATTACAATATGCTTGATCTGTTGTTTAACAACCGGCTTTTGTTGATCTGAAACTAATAAGCAATTCGAATTACACTGGATTAACACTCAACTCAAACTAACAGATAGAACTGTTTTGAGCGTCTGTGATGCAATATTATTGTGTTAAACTCGTAATTAACGTAGAAGGATTTCTAAAGTCATGGTTAAGAACAGTTGTCTTTTTAATTTACTCAAATTGTTTGTGGTATGAAATGCAAAGTAAGCACATTTGCAAGTAACACTATTTTTTACCTACATCTATCCTGAATCTCATCCTGAACGAAAGATGTAAGTGTGAAGCAATTTCCTTTCCAGATCGATATTGATAAAAGTCAACGTAGTTGTTTATTTCTCTGTGAACTTCACTTAAACATGTAGCTTACCTAGCTTACTAATTACTAATTAAATATCACAATGGAAGCGTATAAGTAGCCTTGTGCTGTCTAACATTTGATTTACCGTGAGCTGCCTACGAGCTACTAGGAGGTTTAATCAACGAGCAACAAAGAAGACAAGAGATTCCCAGATCTGTGGGAGTCATCATCATCATCATTATCATCATCATTTATTTGCCAAAAAACAAGAATAATTATCAATAATTTATACAGAAATAGGGCGAGAAGTTTCCAAGAAACCACCGGGTTTACAGGGGGAGTCCTTGCTGTTATGCTGTTCGACTGAGAAGAGACAACGACCCTGTGCCTATGGCATTTATGTAACGTGTGCCATACACCGTTTTTCCCCCGGATCAAGTCAGTCCGACTGTTTTTCAGTCCGTTAGAGAGCGCGCCGCCAGCTAAAAGTCCATACCGTTCCTTATACGCGCAGTATCGCCCAAAAATAGTCCACTATAGTTACAACGAATCAAACGTTACAGCTGAAGTAATTATCACAATTATTCTGCATATCGCCAGAAAGGAGAGCTTATCTCTTGAGAATGTGGATAAATCCATGTCTTCTTTCAAATCCTTGAATAATTTGACGTGTTTCATTTTTTAGCTAAAGTCAGTCCAACTATACCTTAAATAACACGAAACTCACAAAAAAAGTCAAACACGACAATTGCGATAAAACTACAGGTTTCATTTTTCCATTCGTGAATTCAAGCACGACTGCCTTCATGTGTCGCGGAGGAAACCGCTCAAAGTGCTTTGAGCTAAAACAAACCTTGGAAACTTTTGCCGTTTGATTACGAAAGTAAAATCTGCTAAAAAGGCAAATGTAACTTACCTTGGGAGTAAACAAGGAGTAGAAACACGAAAAAGACTGGCCGCATACTGTTGTCGAGGGACATCACTTTGGCGTAGTGTGTTATTTCGATTTTTTGTTTTGACATTATAAGTCAGTCTTGCATGAATGGCCCTCTTCAGAGATGCATGATCTGTTCAAACGAATCATGTGTCTTCTGTTGTATGCATCATGGTTCTCAGGTGACTACGTCATTTTTTAGTATAATAAAAGAGCTTTTTTGACGAAAATATTTCTATCTATTGACAAAGCACGTTCAAATACAATGTGCGACGAGCTGAGCTGACAATATAAAAAAGAAAAAGATGAGGTTTTATAAGAAACAATACATTTTAAATAAATATTTCAAAATAGCTGACAAGATTCCACGCTAATTGGGAATGAAATTCTGAGACACGTCACGTTTTCTTGGAACGTTTTTGAAGTGTTTCGAGTGTGTCATTCAGCTGTCAGACGACATTAAACCACAAAAATAGCTATTTATTTATTCACAAGCACGAATATCTAACGCAGCCCTTTTCAATCACCGACTAAACACAAATCATGAAACAACTTTCTAATATGAAAGAACTCAGTCAAATGGGGAAACTGGTTAAAATTTTAGACGAGTTAACGACCCAGCTTCATTTGGGTTTGCAGATTAAATATTTAAAATAAATGTGTTAATGGAAATAACTCCTTTACGAACGTTCTGGATGAACTCGGGGAACTGTAAAGAAGAGCATAAGACCATGCGTCAAACCAACTATCCGATTTAATGCGTCTTGAACGGTGGAGTTTCTTGGGGGCGAATATTTCGCCAAGCACATTTACATGTATTCAGGCATCGCATTTTAGTCCGATGCATGAGAACTGCTCGGTGACATGAAAAGATATCCTGTTACCAAAAACAGGCGCGACTATGTTGTTTAAGAACGTGCAGGGTTGACTTCACTTACACTCAGTCTTGTGCCGGAATACTGTCATTGCGGTAGTCTTGGCAGCACCCAGCCTGAGGCAGAATGCCTTCCCTCGGGCCTCGCAGAAGCGGGTGAAGACCCATTTAACTTAACTTTTTGCTTCAAGCGAGTAACGACCAGTTACCAACACAAAAGTTAAAGTTATCATCGATGCAATGTTACTAAATAATATAAAAAACGTGAACCTTTCTCCCTTGAGATAAAGATGCTTTGACGGAGCGCTGTTTGAATACGAGTGCAAAATATTTTAGAAGACGACTAAGGGCCGATTCACACTAGCGGACAAGTTTTAAATGTCATAACATTTTTGACAAAAACAAAATTGTCGCGACAAGTCAGAGACATTTTGAAGAAAACAAAAGGTGTAATTATTATTACAATAGCTCTGCACGTGCTTCTGGCATCCTGGTACATTTCTCGGCACGGTCGTCTTGTGCAAACATCAAATAATCAAGCAGGTCCACGTGGTAAAAGATTTTAAAACGATCTGCATTTGAAGTGCGCGTGTAGTGATGTTTTTGTGCTGACCTGCGGGGAAAATGTGGCAAGTAAACTATTTCTTTTCCCCTCCATTTATCGGCACAAACTGGTTCCCTCCGCATTCATTTATTTCAACACCGGTATTACCATCCTTCCACGACCTCACCTCAGCACGCAAACATGTTTTGCCACCTATCGCGGAAAAATTTCGAGTGTTGTTTTTTAGTACAATCCAGACCAAACACAATAGCCAATCAACAACGTATTGTTATCTGGTATTATGAGGGGCGTTGGAATGCTACTTGTCATGACTTGTCCTGCCTTGAGGCAGGACATCGGCCCCTTTGAAGATTTGTACGTTTTGACAAAACTTTGCACTTGTCCGACAAGTCGTTCGCACTTGTTTTTGCGATTGTTTGACAAAATGTATCGCGCGTGCAACGCGGACCAATCATAAGACAACTGCTTCTTTGTTTTCCTGAATTGTTTGACAAGTTCTAGGTCTCAAAAAACGTATTCGCACTTGTTTCCTGTAACAAGTGACACACAAGTGATGAAATCTACCAATTGTTACAAAATTTTTCCGCTAGTGCGAATTGGCCCTAACACAACTTACCCTGAAATATGACATGAATTAGGAAAACAAAACCAACCGTCCGTATTCTGTTGTCGACGGACATTACTTTATACTCCGCCTTGGTCTTCAACTATCTTTGCAACTTTCTTGTCATCAACACGTTTTGCCAAATAGTTTAAAGATATCCTTTCTATTTTGGTGCGACTGACGTCATGTTATCAGGCAGAGCAGAGCTTTCACAGAAACTACACAGAGTACTTGAAAGCTTCAAACAATCACGATACATATCAATCATGCGAAGAATTGATAATGCATTGGTGCTTCGAGACCAAACATGCGAAGATATCTTATCACAGCTACATCAAACTCTCGAACGTGTCAGTCTCTGCTGGGAGATGGAAAATGCTTTGACGCTTTTTGAGTATCAAAACAACGGGAAAATTCTTTTGGTATTGCGCAAAAATTAATGGACAATTTTTTTTGTAATTCAGGATTTTTATTGTAATTTTTTTTGTAATTTAGGAATTTTTATTAAATAAAAAGTTATTTTCATTTGCAAAGAAGTCATTAAATTGTAAAATAATTTGACGTACAATATGATAGAAGGTGATACTATATTACCTGCAGAGGAAAATACGCTTGCAGAGGAACTTGAAAAATCAGATCTGCTCACAGATATTGAGCTTGACTGGAAGGACGATATGAAGATGCCTAAAGAAAATAAAAAAGTAGATTTTTAAATTGATCACATAATCTTTGTACCAACTTGCATGATTCATAAACACTGTAAAACAACATACTGGAATGTAAAGACACAATGCCAGTTGATCTCAAAGACATGATGAAACGGCTGCTGCTAATGCTGCTTGAACCGGGAGACGGACTTAAGCCGCTGCTGCTTGAACTTGGAGATACATTGGGACTACTGCTGATTGAAGTTGAAGACAAAGTAACACTGCTGCTGCTTGACCTTGAAGACAAACTGAAACTGCTGCTGATTGAACTTGAAGACAAACTAACACTGCTGCTGCTGATTGAACTTGAAGACAAACTAACACTGCTGCTGATTGAACTTGAAGACAAGCTAACACTGCTGCTGATTGAACTTGAAGACAAGCTAACACTGCTGCTGCTGATTGAACTTGAAGACAAACTAACACTGCTGCTGCTGATTGAACTTGAAGACAAGCTAACACTGCTGCTGGTTGAACTTGAAGACAAGCTAACACTGCTGCTGATTGAACTTGAAGACAAACTAACACTGCTGCCGATTGAACTTGAAGTCAAGCTAACACTGCTGCTGGTTGAACTTGAAGACAAACTAACACTGCTGTTGATTGAACTTGAAGACAAGCTAACACTGCTGCTGGTTGAACTTGAAGACAAACTAACACTGCTGCTGCTGATTGAACTTGAAGACAAACTAACACTGCTGCTGGTTGAACTTGAAGACAAGCTAACACTGCTGCTGATTGAACTTGAAGACAAGCTAACACCGCTACTGCTTGAACTTGGACACGAACATGAACTGCTGCTGACTGAACTTGAAGACACACTGAAACTGCTACTGCTTGAACTTGGACACACACATGAACTGCTGCTAATTGAACTTGAAGACACACTGAAACTGCTGCTACTTGAACTTGGACACACACATGAGCTGCTGCTGATTGAACTTAAAGATACACTGAACCTGCTACTGCTTGAAGTTTGACACACACATGAACTGCTGCTGATTGAACTTGGAGACACACTGAGACTGCTGCTTCTTGAGCTTGGACACACACATGAACTACTGCTGATTGAACTTGGAGACACACTGAACCTGCTACTGCTTGAAGTTTGACACACACATGAACTGCTGCTGATTGAACTTGGAGACACACTGAGACTGCTGCTTCTTGAGCTTGGACACACACATGAACTGCTGCTGATTGAACTTAAAGACACACTGAACCTGCTACTGCTTGAAGTTTGACACACACATGAACTGCTGCTGATTGAACTTGGAGACACACTGAGACTGCTGCTTCTTGAGCTTGGACACACACATGAACTGCTGCTGATTGAACTTGGAGACACACTGAGACTGCTGCTGCTGCTTGAACTTGGACACACACATGAGCTGATGCTGATTGAACTTGGAGACACACTGAAACTGCTGCTACTTGAGCTTGGAGACACACTGAAACTGCTGCTGATTGAACTTGGAGACACACTGAGACTGCTGCTGTTTGAACTTGGAGACACACTGAGACTGCTGCTGATTGAACTTGAAGACACACTGAAACTGCTGCTGATTGAACTTGGAGACACACTGAGACTGCTGCTGCTTGAACTTGGAGACACACTGAGACTGCTGCTGATTGAACTTGAAGACACACTGAAACTGCTGCTGATTGAACTTGGAGACACACTGAAACTGCTGCTGATGGAACTTGGACACACACATGAGCTGATGCTGATTGAACTTGAGGACACACTGAAACTGCGGCTGATGGAACTTGGACACACACATGAGCTGATGCTGATTGAACTTGGAGACACACTGAAACTGTTACTACTTGAGCTTGGAGACACACTGAGACTGCTGCTGCTTAAACTTGGACACACACATGAACTGCTGCTGATTGAACTTGGAGACACACTGAAACTGCTGCTACTTGAACTTGGAGACACGCTGAGACTGCTGCTGATGCTAGAGCTTGAAGACACACTGAGCATGCTGCTGCTTAAGGTTGGAGACATACTGAAACTGCTGCTTATTCTTGAGCTTGGCGACACACTGAAACTGCTGCTGCTCAAACTTGAAGACGCACTGAAACTACTGCTGCTTAAACTTGTTGACACACTTGAGCTTGAACGCACACTGGAACCTCTGCTTGCTGTCGGAGTTACTGTTAAATTCAAATGAGGAAGTTTATTCACAAGATAAAGCCGAGACAACCTGTCTGTGATGTGCAGGGAAAGTTCGTCGTCTTCACACGTGTAAATTTGTTTGTCTTGGTATCAATGTTGTGTAGTTTTATCTGGGACGGCATATCAAAATTTATAAAATGTTTGAGTAATTGCGCGCGCTATGATTGGTCAGTTCGAGTTCATTATAGCTCCATAAAGCACGCTGCTGACGTCACGCGCGTGCTTTATCGAGTTATAATGCTCGCTGCTTACGTAATGAGTTTGAGCGCGCTATTTCCTTAGCATTTTATAAAAGAAATAAAAAAAACTTCATTCTCGTGCATTGTTGAGTAATATAAGCACTGGAAAATTTTTTAAGAACACTCGAGAAGTGCGAGAACCACTTCTCTCGTGTTCTTGAAAATGCCCGCGTGCTTATATAACTCAACAACGCACTCGGATGCGTTTTTTTTTTTTAATTTCTTTATTAATGTGTTCTTTTATCAATGAGGGCAGTTTTAGTACTTCTCATAAAAGCCGACAATTTTTGGGTGGCGATTTCGAAATTTTCGTATCTAAAGGACGTATCAGTTATTTAGGCTAATAATATTAAAAAATTAAAATATTTATTTATATCTGCTCATTTTTCAGACACATTAAGTGTCTCCCTCTGTGTGTTATTTTATTTGTTAGTCTTTATTTGTACTTACAAGTCTCGAAACCAAGTGAAGCTGGTGTGTTGCAAGGACAGTAGCATGTAGAATAGGAGGACCCAGACAAACTGGAAGAAGTGGTTGCAGAAAAGGAATATTGAGATGTGCTTCCACTGCTCGATGAAACGTACGAGGTTGAAGAACTTGTTGAAGTAGGGCCGCAAGAGCAAATACACATGAAGGCGCCATCACTACTGGAAGAACCTACTAAATTAAACACAAAAATATTACACTTAATAAGAAAATTCTCAAGTATCTATTTATATGTTTATCGAGGAAAGTCAGAAATATAAGCGACATAGATAAGAACTGAAATAGGTTCCGAGATTCCATTTCCTAAAGAGGTGCGGATATGGACTGAATGCAAAGAATTGATATATGGGCTTGTTGTCGAGGATCCATTAAAAGGAGCCCTTATGAAAAAGTCGTATTCGGAAATTCTTGAACATTTTATACCTGAATGCTTTAAGTCTTAGAAAAGCCAACGTGGCAGTGAAACAGAGACTGTGGCGTCATCCTTTTTAAAAGGTTCCATTTTCACGGTCCACACGCAAGCACGAAGACGGCGTTTTCAAACATTTCCACTCTTTTGCGTTTTTAGTCGCCGTTTTCACCAGATACGTGTAGACGGAAGGCCAATCCGCAGAGAAAGAAGTTGCGTTTTCAAACGAAAACGGATACTAGACAAACTGCATTAAAGTGACTACTCACTTAGACTGATACTCTTAGATGAAGTCTCGCCTTGGACTGTGGAGGGGAAGAAACTGGTAGACACTGATGAAGAAAAACCTTGAGAGTTGCTTGATGATGAGAAAATACTTTGACTCACTGAAGGAGAAATCAAAGTTAGATTTTTCTCGATATTATGTAAAACAGCTTTAAACAGGAACAGCAGATTCGTGTAACACCCCAGTTTTGCAACCTGCAATGCAACAAAATGTTGCTTGCAAGTTGCGAGAAAAGTGGAACTATCTTCTGCTTCTCGTAACGTTGCGAGACAAATTGCTGTATTCGACATTTTATTAAAATGAGCCAAAAGCTTGAGCCACTCAGAGCGCGTCCTTTGCTCGCGGGAGATTTCAAAATATTAATTAAAACGGGTGAGTTGCAAGTTGCGAACAAAACTGGCGAATGGAGGACACTTCCGCATTTTGTAACGTTTTGCAGTCGTCATCGTTGAGCTGAATACCTTGTGTAACATGGCCTTATCTCAGGACGGTTCAGACTTTTAGCCTGACTAGTCTCACGGGTAGCGAAATTTACGTAACATGGAATATGAGAATACATATATCATGATGTAAAACAAGCTCGAAGAATTAAGTATTGGAAGAATGTGGGTTCTATTTCTGATCGATAAATCATACTAAGGGCCAATACTCTCATAGTAAAGTACCGAGCATTGCCAAGCTTGAGGAACAGTAGATTTATTGATTAATATGATTTAGAAGCTTTTCGCGGTCTATACTTATGGGTTAGAGACTGTTGTGAGTGTTTTGTTTACAAATACACGCACGCGCTGGCCGCACAATGAACGAGAAATTTTCAATACTGCACGAGGCGTAGCCGAGTGCAGTATTGAAAATTTCGAGTTCATTGTGCTGCCAGCAAGTGCGTGTATTTGTAAACAAAACACGAACTAACAGACTCTAACCCTTTTAATATACAATCTGAGTACACTGCACGCAATACACAATTTCGCAAACTTTGAACAAGAATTTTGTAATAAATATGATTCAGTTCTATCTAAGTAGTACAAAATTATACTGGCGTAGTTTAAAACTATAAAAATGACAAAAAGCCATACATAATTCAATATAAATGAGGCGTAAAATCATTCACAAAATCGTTCATAAGCTGAAAATATTCATAAAAAAAAGTCAGCGAGGTTGCGAGAAGCATGTTTAAAGCAAGTCAATCGACTTTCTTTGACACGTTATAAGTGAACGCAAAATTGCAATTTTCAAATCTTGCATTTCTAAAGTCAACAAATTTACTCGTAGTTGCGAACGTGTTTTGTTTTGTTTTGGTATTTATGGGTATCGGCTTCATTGATAATTTCAGGGATTTGATCTTCCACTATTTCTGCAAATCTCTGAATCTGTCAGCTGAAGCCATTGTCAATAATGCACGATTTTTATGCTTTATTGTCAATAACGCACTGTCGGAGTTTGCTGACGTCAGGTAAAGTAAAATCACGTGTTTGGTTTTAACCAATTGCGCGCGTGGATTTTGGACAGTGAACGAAGATTGTATATTAATTAGAAAATATTGGACCGGCAATGAAGTGTTCTCGTTGGGTGATTTTAATTTATTTGCCCTCTCAGCCGTGCTGCCTTTGTGTAATAAAATAGCACACAGTCGTAGTGCTTAATAGACAAAAATACCGTCAATTGGAATGTGTGATAAAGACTTACACGTGATGAAGGCGGTTTAAGAATAATTTGAGAACAGGGAAACATTTTCCGTGAGACTGTTTTCGAGATTCTCTGCTTGTACGGTGAAGTCGCTTGTTTTGATTCATGGTACGTTATGTGACGCTGTAGTCTCTCCAGTAACTTTTTTTCTATGCAATGACCCCAAAATGGACTGTAATGCTAGCTGATGTAGTCGTATCTTGAGTTTACAGGAGGCTGTAGCTATGCTTATTACAAACAGAGTATGGGTCGATTATTGAAACGAATTTCAGATAGCTTTGTTACAGATCCTTTCAAATGGGTCAATGTGAACTGGAGCTTGTCCACAATAGTACAATTTAGCCTCCGGGCTGCTGGTTGTGGTTCACAGAGCTCCTTCGTTAAAACCAAATTCTGTCAAAATTGAGGTCTATGTATAGTGCTTTTTTCGTGTCTTGGTTGCAGTAAAAAGCATTTATGAAACATTTTAATCAAATCAATAAACAGAAGTTATTTGAAAACACTGTGTTGAAGTTTGCCTGAATTAAATTTTGGTTGTTTACATTAATTAGTGAATTCGTTAAGTGCATTCGTCAAGTGTTTTCAACCAGCTGAGGGACAAACTAGGGAAATGATGAGAACTTTATTGTCTTGTCTTTCAAAAGCAGCCATTACATTGCACTCAGTAAAAATGCTGAATAATAAGTCAACGGCAAGTCAACAAGTCAATGGCAAAAACAAAAACAACAAATAATTCGCTCCTGTAACAAGTCAAATGATTTATCTCGTGGGTCGATCGACCAAGATGATTGATTTTATTTTATTCCGGTTACTTTTTGTAAACACGCTATCGAAAAATCGACATATGCTCATGACGATTACGCCTGCTGAAGTGAATTAGTGTATACCACATAAGTTAATACTGCTTTTCGCACGTTCCGATTGGTTAACTCGAAGATGATTAGCAAGGCAGTATTCACTTCCGAGCAGCTGAAGAGAAACACCGAAAGTGATATTTTATTTGCTAGTTATTGAGCTTGTGTGGTATGTATACTAAAACAATTATTCAACTCAGTGTCGGTGAATAATTATTAATTATTTCATATTTTAGTGGCAGCAGTGAAATTCCTTTGTGATTTTTTTTTTCAATCAAATAAAGTAGCTTAAAGTAACAGCTATTGTTTGAAAAACATTATTTATATCGATGCAAGTTCCTAGAATAAAAGACCTTTGACGCGAGCTTTGCCTGAATAGGATACTACCAAGGGTTGAGAAGGCTAGAACTCAACACTACAAATGACTTGGAGAAAATTGGCCACGCATGTGGCATTTTTAATTGAATCAATTATCTCTAAGTCATAACAAAATATAGAAATCTGAACATATTAAACGATAATGTAAACGTGGGGCGCCAAAAAACGCCCCCACACAAATAAAAAGAATAGAACAAAATAAGCATTAGGAAAAACGACTTATAGTGGGGGAACCCGTTGGTCGGTGATAAGGGGTGGTGGAGGGAAATATTTTCTTGAGCTCTCACCACTTGAATGGCGAGGAATAGAAGGGCGAATTAAGCGATTGTTCCTACTTTTACATAGCAAACTCCGCCTTAAAATCTTATTGGTTGACTTCGTACCTGGTACGAAAAACATTATATTGAAAAATTATATTGAAAAACATTATATTGAACAAACCAAAGTCGTGCATGCCTTTGTTAGATTATTTGCTGGTATTTGCAATCGACCCATGTTCGGTCTTGTTATTTCAGTCTTTCGTTGGCTCCTGGAAATGAACTATTTAGTGAAGGGTTACCAAAAGGTTAACTCTGGGGAACGATCTGTATAGGAAATGAATGGAACAAGCTTACTGAAATACTAGTTTAGTTACTAATGGCTCGAGAAAATACTTGTGGTAGCTATCAAAGAAGGGCATTGTTATGAATTCCCTCTTATGACGTTATGATTCATTTGAAAAATACTGTGTTTGCCGTAGTCTTAGCAACAGTCGGCGTTAATCAGGATGGCTTCGATCTTCCACCTTGAAGAGAGTAAAAACCGCTTTTCAATCTCTACGCTTTGCAGGATTAATTGTATTGTAAGTAAGCAACGGCATGCCAGTGATGGAAAGCGAGAATGAATCCATCTTTTTCACTAATCCAATCGAAGTGGTTTCCAACTCGTTGAACAACTTCTTTCTGTGCCGAAGAACTTGACGTATTTGTTATCAAGAGGCTTATCACGAAAACAACATTTGCGAAGCTATATTCTGACAACACATTAAACGAATGAAGAGTTAATATGATAAATTATAAGAAAGCTAGCCAAACCGGAAAAAAGAGCGTTAAAATTGTTCTTGCATAAATAGATAAAGATGCTACCAAGTGAATCAAAATAACTGCTTACGCTGTTATTAAACAATATAACAGTCAAGAAATCGAACTGATTGTCATTAATGTCAAACAAACGCGAGAGACTGCAGTTCTTATTTTACAACCGTCCACGAGTTGTTAACGGTCTTTGCGGGCTTATCTCTCGTGTGAAAAATGCTGTGACGCAATGTCATATGGATGCAAAAAGTGCTACAGGAAGGCAAATATCGCTTACCTTGGAGGAAAGCAGTGAGTATAAGCACAAAACAAGCTCCACGTACATTGTTGTGAAGAGACATTACTGCATGATGTGCTCTGGAAATAGCTTCGCGATTTGCATTAAACAGTCTTGCGTGAAATAAATCCTTGTTTGCACGGGCTACCTCGTTTACTCTAAGTGACAGTTAAGAATAATGGTAGCCTCAGCTAAAGCCAGTTTCTCCGGTTTGTCAACATTAGCTAGAATCTCTTTCTAATTTGTATCTCTTTCCAATCAGTGTACGGCAAACCTAGAAAGTTCTTTCATTATTTTATTTGACTTTCAGTGAAGGTTTTACAAACAGTTCACTGTTTGAGTTCATTGTTTGAGAGCGGATGACGCACATTGCCTTTCCAAGAAAATAACCTTTGCCCTAAGCTATTTAGCTCAGTTTTTATGTGATTTATAAGCCCTTTACATGTTTATGTCAGACTGGTTAGTCTCACGAACAAGCCTTGCTTTCAAAGTGCAAGTTACTTTCAAATTTTCTCATCAACGAATTGCAAAAGTAGCAAAAAGGAAGAGAGTACGCTCGTGAAAACCGCTTGACGGTGGCAGACGGTTGAGAATAACTTGCATAAACGAGGATTGGTGGTAAATTTCAAGCATATGACGTTATCACGGATAAGGCCTATTGTTTTTTACCATTACCCTAAGGCGAAGCCTTGAAGTGCGCATATAACTTAACATTTGAACATCTGCCTTAAAATTACCCGAATTCGAAATATTTCTTTAGGATGGATTCCCCGCCTCCTGTCTTCTGTTCGTACTTTTGTTTTGGATGCCGTCAAATCCCAATTATCAGCCTGGAGGGGTGGGGGTTGGAGGAATTGGGTCGGATGTATTTGTTGGCTGGGTCGGAAGGTCTTAAACGGGAGTGCAAATGAACACATTTGTTAAAGAGCTACATCTAACTAATAAGCGCATGGGCTCTTCTAGAGCTTAAGAAGGGACGCGTTTGCTCAATGGCATCGGGTAGGGGGCATTATAGGGAGCGGTTTTATAACGAGAGAGCTGTTATCGGAATTTTACGGTAACGACTTTTGCATATTTTGTCCAATAATAGGAAAAGGGAATTTTTGAAAGGGTAAATAGTATTTAAACGTTCCCAGTATATCGACCACCTACTGATAAATCAAACCTGCTATAATTTGAAACATTTCCATTTCTCTCAGTTCTAAATGAATATTGCTTTGGGTTAGGAAATAAAACAACAACGACAATTATTACGGAGACTTTGACTGCAGCCATGCTATGCAAAAAAATGTGTGAATAGAAACGAGAAGATAAATTGCGCAGCTTTTTTAATAGGATTGAAGCTAATTGAATATTGTCCCGCTAACAAGCTTTTTGTTACCGTCAGTTCCGTTCGTTAAAGTAGCTCGTGCGCCATGATTCCAAAGAGCTTGCGGACATAATATCTTTTTGGCCACTGGCCAATTTGTCGGCTTTCAAACACTTGGAATATGACGGACAGACTAAAGTAGGTGTATAATAGACTTCCTCCTGCAGCTCTAGCTGTTTGCCCTCAGGGAGCCGCGACTCCACAATGGTTTATTGCCAACAGATTCTTGGAATGGAAGGGAGAGGAGTGTCACTTTCTTCGTCTTCTTCCTCGCTGTCTTCAGTTCTCAGTCTCCTCTCCATCAGTGTCTGTCTCTTCATTGATGTCTTGTAAAGCTCGCCTTGACTTCTCAGCAGCTGCATGGATGCGTCGGAATCCTACCTCGCGAATTCGTGATGATCTGTCTAAAGCGCGATAACGGCCATATTAACACGTATCTTAAGAGACTGAAGAAGCTGGAAATGGCTCCGCCGCTCAGGGATTTCGGGCTCCTCGGATGTATGGACCGGTGGAAGTGAGGCACTCGATTCTTCATCGTGGCCGAGCTCCTCGAGATCGCCGTTGCACGTGGGTTCTTCACATGGAGACGAAGGCGACAAGGAAGCGTTCGATTCTCTTCCACTAATAGGGGTTTTGATGCCTTCTCCGGGAAAAGTTTCCTTTAGGAATTTTCGCTCGTCGCGGATGGATGCACAACGATAATCTTTGGGTTTGACCACAGGCGGCCCAGACGTTGTATTCGATTTTGGCGATTACGTTATGTCTTCAGCAGATAAGACAATGTATGAGAATACTTTGAATATTGCTCTAAATAGAACTTGTATTAAAGATTTGAATGAAAATGTCTTACACTATGTTTGTCTCGCGTTATTTTGTCATTTCTGTGCTCCTGGCAGTGGGTTTAACTAGCTGTTTAGACGAGTTTTTCTTTCTGAGGTGTGCTTTCCCTAAAGAGAAACGAAAGGCAGGCGACCTAGTTTGCCAACGGTCTTTCGATTTCCTTCGCCTAAGGCTCCAAAGTTTATCTAAACCGCCCGAGAAACGTTCGTTTTCGAGCGCTTGATTTGCATATTTGCAATGTCTGAATGCGTGGTCAGTTATCTTGGGCACAAGATTTAAATTTTAGCTTAGCGACCGTGCCATAGCGACAAAAATCACCCTCAACAGTGGGGAGGCGTCATGCAAATTACACCGTGCGAAACGGCGGGAAATCTCTGAACTCACTGCGTACAAACAAACAAACTCTAAGCAACCGGGAACCGATCTCCCGTTTATTTGGTTTTAACGTGTACTCGGGCTCGCTCAGCTGTACGCAGTTGTGAGTTAACGCGCTGTCTCTCGCGCATTTTCATTGAAATCTTTGATACAAGTTCTATTTAGAGCAATGTTCAAAGTATTCTCATACATTGTCTTATCTGCTGAAGACATAACGTGATCGCCAAAATCGAATACAACGTCTGGGCCGCCTGTGGTTTGGCATGCCGGGCTCGATGCCAGGACTTTCTGGCTTTTCTAGAATCGGAAGGGCCCGGCCAATGACTGTTAAATCCTCAATCATTGACATTCTTCACTCAAACACTCACTGTTTGTACCAACAGTACAGGTATCATTGGATGACTCTACTGAAGTAACGGAGAGCTTATCTTTTGGTGTTGACGATGAGGAGTTTTTTCGAGAAGCCTCAGTGTTGTTGCTACTTTTTCGTTTGAATCTTCCGTTTGTTTTGGTATTCTTTTCTCGTTCTGACGAGGTTGCGCCAGCTATCGT